>OY744515.1:80559690-80747190 GCA_963556195.1 Sepiola atlantica
CCCCAGCCGTCTCGACTATGTCTCGCCGTTGGAATCGGGCGGGCCAGGACGAGTGAGTGAGGCCGATGCAGCGCAAGTCCCCCTCACTATAATCCAAATCCAGCGCAAGTCAGGGTGTCAAACATTGCGTCAACACCAAGCCCTGTGGCGATGGGCAAGCGGCAAAGCAGCAGGTGTGGAAATCACTGGGAGCTGTAGCTGCAAACCTGCACACAGGCGGTCCAGAAACTGGTCGTACTCCACTCGACCGAAGCAGCGAGGGGGTGCAGGCAACTGGCTGGTCGACCGAGCAGTCCTTTTCAGGATCACTCTGCTCGCCTCCATGGCATGAGGACGGGGCGATAAAAGGAGCCCTAAACATAGCTGCTTCACCATTACCTCTGGCCAGCATACCGCGGCTGGCGGGGTTTCCCTCACAGCGGTCGAGACATGAGAAAGAAAGGGTTGGTGCTTACCTTAGCATCATGGAACGTTCGTACTTTGCTCGACAACAACAGAGCTGGCCGACCCGAGAGAAGAACTGCGCTTGTGGCAAGGGAGCTTGCCCGTTATAAGGTAGACATCGCAGCCCTCAGCGAGACTCGCCTCCCTGACAAGGGCCAACTAACAGAGTCAGGCGGCGGCTACACCTTTTTCTGGAGTGGACGCAGTAGCGAGGAGCGCAGAGAGGCCGGCGTGGGCTTCGCCATCAAGACTGAACACGTGAAGAAGCTGGTCAGCATCCCGGACGGCATTAATGACCGGCTGATGAAGATGCAACTCCCGCTTAGCAAGGGAAGAACCGCCACACTGATCAGCGCCTACGCACCAACTATGACCAACCTCAAAGATACCAAGGACCAGTTCTATGAAGATCTGGAAAGCCTCATCTTCACTGCTCCGCAGAGAGAGAAGCTCATCGTCCTCGGCGATTTCAATGCCCGCGTTGGCACTGACCATTCCACTTGGGACCGGGTCCTTGGCCACCATGGAGTGGGCAAGTGCAATAGCAACGGCCTGCGGCTGCTCAGCCTCTGCGCTGCACACGACCTTTCCATCACCAACACCATGTTCCGCCTACCCACCCGTAGCAAGACGTCGTGGATGCACCCACGCTCCCGGCACTGGCATTTGATCGACTACGTCATTATCAGGGCAAGGGACAGAAGAGATGTAAGGCTGACCAAGGCTGTGTGCGGTGCCGAGTGTTGGACAGACCACCGCCTGATCACATCCAAAATGTGCCTCTACATCCAACCTAAGAGGCGGCCTCAGGGCCAGAAAGTCACAAAGCGCCTCGACGTGGAGAAACTAAAAAGTCCAGATGTCATCCATGAGCTACAGGAAACAATCAACGACAAGCTATCTGTCCCCCTTACCATCTCGGACACTATTGAAGATCAGTGGGCACGCCTCAGAGACTCCACCTACACCATCGCTCTCGAAATCATTGGACCTAAGAAAAAGAAGCACCAGGACTGGTTTGATGAAAATGACTCTGAGATTCAACCCCTCCTGGAGGAGAAACGCCAACTTCTCCGTGCACATCAGAGTGACCCTAAGTGCCTCGCAAAGAAAGCTGCCTTCATCAACACCCGCAGCAAGGTGCAGGCCAGACTCCGCTCCATGCAGGATGCCTGGCTCAGCGCCAAAGCAGATGAGATCCAGGAACATGCCGATAACCATGATATGAGGAAGTTTTACGATGCGCTGAGGGCTGTCTACGGTCCCCAGTCCTCAAGCTCCTCTCCCCTGCTTAGCTCCGATGGAACAAATCTCTTAAACGACAACAAGCAGATCCTTGATAGATGGGCAGAGCACTTTAACAACGTGCTTAACCGGCCATCTTCCATCAACGATGAAGCCATCGACCGACTACGCCAGGAGCCTATCAACGAGGAGCTCGACATCCCATTCTCGTCAGAGGAAGTAAGCAAAGCCATCAAGCAACTTTCCTCTGGGAAGGCCCCTGGCCCCGATTTAATTCCAGCAGAAATATACAAATCTGGTGGACCTACACTGCTGGAAAGACTGACAGAACTCTTCCAATCCATGTGGGAGAGTGAAGAACTGCCCCAAGATTTTCGTGATGCCACTATTGTTCACATTTATAAACGCAAAGGAAATCGTCAGTCTTGTGACAACCACCGCGGGATATCCCTTCTATCCATCGCCGGGAAGATCCTGGCCCGCGTCCTTCTTAATCGCTTGCTGGTACACCTTGAAGATGGTCGTCTTCCCGAGAGCCAGTGTGGCTTTCGAGCGGGCCGTGGGACGACTGATATGATCTTTGCTGCACGCCAACTGCAGGAGAAATGTGTCGAGCAGCACCGGGGCCTCTACACCACATTCGTCGATTTGACCAAGGCCTTCGACACTGTCAGCCGAAATGGCCTCTGGCGGATCATGGGAAAATTTGGTTGTCCAGACAGGTTCATAGCCACTGTCAGGCAGTTCCACGAGGGCATGACCGCTCACGTCCTGGACGACGGCGACCCCTCAGAGCCCTTCCCTGTGACCAACGGAGTCAAGCAGGGCTGTGTCTTAGCCCCAACGCTCTTTAGCATGGTTTTCTCTGCCATGCTCCAGGACGCTTTCAAAGACAGTCACTCTGGCATTAACATCAAGTACAGATGTGACGGAAAATTGTTTAACATCAGGCGAATGCAGGCAGTCACGAGAGTGAGGGAAACCATCATCAGAGACCTTCTCTTTGCTGATGACTGCGCCCTTAACGCCCCAAATGAGACAGAGATGCAACATCTAATGGACGGATTCTCCACCAGTTGTGACAATTTTGGTCTTACTATTAGTACAAAGAAGACAGAAGTTATGTACCAACCCGCCCCAGGAGATGCATACCACGAACCCGGCATCACTGTCAAAGGGCAGAAGATTCATGCTGTGGAGCAATTCACCTACCTTGGCAGCACCCTCTCCCGTACCGCCAACATTGACATTGAAGTTAACCATAGGACCTCCACAGCGAGCAGTGCATTTGGAAGACTTAGAGACAATGTGTGAAGGAGGAGAGGTATTGCACTCGCAACCAAAATCAAAGTATACCGAGCAATCGTCCTAACAGCCCTACTCTACGGCTGTGAAACTTGGACGCTTTATAAAAGACATGAATAACAGCTGAATGGCTTCCACCTCAGATGCCTCCGTAATATTCTCAACATCCGCTGGCAAGACAGAATTCCTGACACAGAAGTCTTGGAGCGCGCGGGGCTCCATACCATCACCACCATAGTCCACAAAACCCAGCTTCGGTGGGCAGGCCATGTCTTCCGCATGCCTGACGGCCGAATCCCCAAACAACTCTTTTATGGGGAACTCAGCCAGGGAGAGCGGACGGCAGGAGGCCAAAAGAAACGATATAAAGACTGCCTGCGAACCTCCCTCAAGGACTTCGACATCAGCCCCCAGTCTTGGGAGAGTCGCGCTGCAGAACGCTCTGCTTGGCGCTGTGCCGTCAGCCTGGGAGCCGACAGGGCAGAGGATCAACGCATGACCCACGACCGGCAGAAGCGCAGGAGGCGAAAGGAGAGAGCTGCCGGTCCACAGCCTGTCGATGCCGCCTTCACGTGTCCGGAGTGTGGAAGAGTCTGCCGAGCACGGATTGGCCTCATCAGTCATCTCAGGACCCACCGACCCCCGACGCCAAACTGATTGATACCATGGTCATAGTCGACTTCGACGGACGAACAAGAAGATATATATATATATATATATATATATATATATATATATATATACTTATTTCTGCAGGCTTCATTGAATATAACGAGGTTTTCTGTTTTTATTATCTTCTTTGTTATCTTCTCGGCGCAGCGAACGAGTTTTATAGTTTCGGGTAGTAGTTTGAACATTATGGCGCCGAACGTTGTTTCGTCGGCCATCACTCAAGCGCTTTCGACCTCGCGATCATCATCAGGAGTTGTATCTTATCTTTCCTCTTCGTGCTGTTATTTTTTTCAAAAGTGTTCGGATTTAAAAAATAAGCTAATATTACTCCTGTTACGCTTCTTTAGAATGACGTGGGCCTTGTGGGTAAATATATTTCAAATTTGTAAATATGATAAAGTGTAGTTATGTTTTCGAGCCCTCGAAAAAGTTCTGTAAATTAAAACCAACATGCAAATTGTATAAGGAGACAAAATATTTTCCTGTTGATCTCATGTCTTAATGTGACATCTACATATGGGAGAGGAACATACTATATATATATATATATATATATATATATATATATATATATATATATACATTTTGGCGTTCTCTTCATGTGTGTGTGATAGTACATCTTGTCCTTCATAAACATGAGAGATAACCACTATCCCTGTGACAGGATCACAGGTAAACTAAGCCTGGGCCTGGTGTTGCCGCATACACAAAAATATGAATAATGCTGCATGATAACGATACTAGCCGTTGAACTCAGAAAAAAAGATATGATAGTTATGATAGACAGGTGCTCCCTCGTTGGTAAACATAGGAGACTCGGTCCGCATCCTGCGAATGATAGATCCTCTAATTTTAGGAACAAGATCACGGACCCAAACAGAGGTAAGTAACCTCTCTAATTCCAGGTGTGAAAAGAACACATACTAATCACAAGAAAGAAGGAATGGAAACGAACAAACCAAAAAGTCATAGAAAGAAATGGAACACAGAATAGACTGGTAATGGAATGCTACTACAGAAGCCGCCACCCTACAAAAAGAGGCTATCGGAAACGAATGAAAACTCTATGGAGCATTTCTACTGACCACAAAGCAATTGGACAAATGGTAGCAGATCAAGCAAAACAGACAGTAGAGAGAGGGTTGTTCTCGGAGCTGGAATTAATAGAAATCAAACAAAAGATAAATGACGTAACAGATCAAGAAACACCACTTGGCGAAAACTCACAGGTAGAAAACTGGCAAAACATGAACACTGAAACTGAGGAGGGTAAATACTACGAAATCACAGAACTCACCGAGGAAGAAGAAAAAGAAGTGGAAAACATCAACCGGTTCATGACCGAGGACAAAACAAAACTCCCATCCCTAAGGAACGAAGATTGGAATAAATTAAAATTAAAAACAGAGAAAGTAAGCAGACTCCTCACGTACATCTCAACAGATTCTATCACAGACCTAAACGACTTGATACGTGCGGGGGCAAAGTCAATAAGCATGAAACTAAAAAAAGAAAACAAACTGGCCAAAACAATAGACCGACTTGGATAGGAAATCAGATCAAACTTTGAGAAGAAGCTAAAACCGTAAACAGGATGAAAGAGAACAGGATACGATAGAAGAGCGGAAATCGGACTCGTAAAAAGAGACTAAAGAAGAAAGAAGAAAAACTCAAACAAGAAGGATGGTAGCGATAGAAGGAAAACTGATAAAATTCGAAGAGCAAAAACAGTACAAAAACTTTGAAAACAATGAAAGCCAGTTTTACATAAAGGTAAACGAAAAAAGAAGAACAACAGAACAACCGGACCGGATAGAAAAAGAAAACACTTCTGGAGCAAGAAAAACACAATAAAAATGCTAAATGGCTGAAAAACATGAAAGATGAACTACTGGAAATTGAAGAAGGAACGGAAACAGAAATTAATGAAAAAACTACTAAAACAACCCTAAGAAAAATGGCAAACTGGAAAGCGCCAGAGCACGATGGAAAACATGCATACTAGTTAAAAAATTAACGACTCTATATGACAGACTCGCTCAGAAACTGAGAGGATGTATCCACAAAACAGACGTGCCATAGTCGATGACCAAAGGAAGTCCAACACTAATACAAAACGACGCCACAAAGAGAATGATCCCAAGCAACTACAGACCAATAACATGTTTACCAACAATGTGGAAAATCCTAACGGCACAACTGAAAGAACAAATCTACCACTCCCTGAAAAATCGTAGACTGCTCCCCAAGGAACAAAAAAAGGGCCGGAAAAGGGAAAATAGGGACGCATGATCTGTTATACATAGATCAAAAGAACTTTAAGGAGGTAAGAAGCAGAAAAAAGAACATATCTAAGAGTAAACTATTGGAAACGAAATTATATAGCAGACATCTAGTAAAAGAAATAAACACATGGGAAGTATCACTAATAAGATATCCTGAAACATTCATAGGCTGGACTTAAGAAAAACTCAGGCACATTGAGCAGAGGACTAGACAATTAATGGCCATGCAAAATGCACTACATCCAAACGACGATACGGACAGACTCTACATGAAAAGAAACAAGGGGGGGGACTGAAAAGTATAGAAGACTGTGTGGAAGACGTAAAAAAAGAGCTGGAGAAATACATAAACCAGAACGCAGAAATGCTAATGACCGCAGAAAGAGACACCGTCCCGATGATAAACCCAGGAAGCAACGAAACCATAAACAAAAAGACAAGAAAAGAAAAGTGGGAAGAAAAACAACTACATAGACGTTTCATAAGAATGATAAGAGAAGACAGCTGGGCATGGCTAAGAAAATGATACTTGAGCAGAGAAACGGAATCTTTACTGACGGCTGCACAGAACAATGCGATTATGACAAACTACATAAAAGCTCAAATAGATATAACCCAGGAAAACAGTAAATGCAGACTGTGCGGACAAAGAGACGAAACAGTAAATCACATAATAATTGAATGCAGCAAACTGGCCCAAAAGGAATACAAGAACAGACATGACCGTGTGAGAAAAGCAGTACACTGGGAACTATGCAAACTATGCAAACGACTGCATTTCAAACTCGAGGGCAAATGGTACGAACATAAACCTGAGACAGTACTGAAAACAAAAAACACAACATCCTCTGGGATATGGAGGTGCAAAACACTTATTCTTGGCTAGTTTTTTACTTTGAAGTAGTATTTTTTTAGCTCCTTACATCAAGTGGCTTTATGCCTTGTCTAGAGTGACTTCCGTAAAAAACTAAAAAAAAATCAGAAGACCGGATGTCATGATAATCGTCAAGAAGGAAAAAGCGTAGATTTTACTGTAGCAGCAGATCACAGGATGAAGAGCAAGGAGACAGAAAAACGAAGCAAATACACGGAACTTGCCAGAGAATTGAAAGGGATATGGAGTATGAAGAAAGTCAATATAATACCAATAATCGTAGGAGCACTTGAGACAATCACGAAACAAACTGGAAAATAGACTGGGAGAAATTGGAATCAAAGGACGGCAATCATGAATAGAGGAACATCCTTGAATGCGAAAACCAACACATATAAGCTACGAATGCTAACCAGTCACATAGAAGTTGCAATAGGAAGAAAACAAAAACACAGAAAAAACATCACCATATGAAACCAAGGAACAGAACATGAAAGAAATGTTATAGACTACCCTGACTCCACTCAAAAATAATGGAATCAGCCTCGTGAAGGGTCAAGGAGGATGGAAAGACCGAGGAAATAGAGAACTAACCAGACCTCGACTGGAAAAGTTCGGAGAAGACTGGGATCTTGGGAAGGCTATCCAAATCCCAGAGAAGATTAATGGACATTGCCAGCAAGAAATCGATGGTAAGCGTCTGTTGTGATAACGGTTTAAATAGTTACCGAAAGAGGTGGAAAGTACTGGAAATCTGGCGAGATTTGTTATCACTCAGACTCCAGGGAACACTACTGGTGATTATACGTGAGCAATCAGTGATGATGACCCGTGTGAGAACTCCTAGTAAGTACATAATAATAATACAATTAAAATAATAAAAATAATGAGAAAATATATAATGGAGTGATCTTGAATTCTTGGAACTGAAATAAATAAAACAAAAAATACAAAACACTGCAAAATTGGACGATTTGAATACACGTGTTTGGAATAGTCCGTAGTAGAATAGGGCAAAACAAAAACACGGATGGTCACATTTAATGTTACCAAGACAAAGCTCCTTTCCTTTAACAACAACAATAAAAACAACTTTCCATCCACCGATGGACACGGCCGATAGCACCCTTCCCAAGAGTCCAACGTTCAAACTGCTTCGTCTGACATTCTTAGGCAATATGAAATGGAATAAGTACGTAGAAGATGCTGCCAAGTCTGCCGCGCAGGAAGTAGACTCTCTCTCTCTCTCTACGGACTTCGAAGACTTCTCAAACCTGTCAGTATCCTAACCCTCTATAAAGCCACCATTCGCTCGTGCATGGAGTATTGTTGCCACACCTTGGCTGGTGCACCAACCACTAGCCTATCTCTCTTGGATAGGGTTCAAAAATGAATTTCTAACCTAATAGGTCCTGCATTGTCTGCCAAGTCACAATCCATGTCGCATCGCTGCAGTGTTACATCCCTGTGCTTGTTGTATAGGTACTTCCACAGAATATGTTCCGGCATCTAGAGATCTCTACAGAGAATGGTTGCGATTGTGCTGCTAGTCTTGTAAGTCGAAACATTTACGTTGGGGGGGGGGGGGGGGGGAGTGGGTACAAGTGCAATAAATTAACAACATGATATATCTTAGTCGGGGCGAGCGAAATACGAAAATGCACCCCAAGCACATGGCAGCACGTGTGTCAGAAAGATAGAAGGAAAACAGTTTGTTGACATATACATTTAAGTTTATTTACACCTTTTCAACGTACATTGACAACGTTGACTAGACATATAAAACATGTTACAGACATTTACATACCTGAATGTGAATCAGGGAAATGACATCGAAACACGAATCGTAAAATAAAAGTTCCATGAAATTATTGAACGCGCATGTTATTCAATACAAAGATTAACAAGAAACGATATATGGCAATGTAAATCGACGTTTACTGCATGTATAGACCGGCTTTTCGCGCTGAGGAAGACACACTGGAAAATAGGTAAGAAATAGGATACTCATCGAATTGGATCCATTTCCCTAACTACGAGTTGCCTTCGGCTAGATTGCCAGAGGCAGTGTAACGGGTATACATGTTTTTATCGCATTTCCTTAAGTTTTAAACCGCACGTAAGCATCGTTCGAATTCATTTGTCTCACGTGAATAAAGCGACCAAACCGCTAACTGATCTCACAACTGATCCTGGGGTCAAGCCATGTCAATCGCACACACATTAACCTTCTACGCTTACCTCCCCTTAAATCTATTACTTACATAATACGAATGAGCAAACAACGAATTATTTTTTGGTTCATTTTGGAAGATTAATGCTTCAATTGTATTTTTACGGTTGACTGTCTCAGAAGATTAGCGCACTTGACACTTAAGAAAGCGAGGATGACACGCTCAATAGAAGATCGCCAATCAAATGTTGAAAACTAGAACACAGGTTTAATGGTTGCTTACAAATTAGGAATCCTTTGCTTCTCCTAGATAAAAAAAACACTCAGAAACTTATATGTAATCTTTTCTTACACACACGCCCGTGCACACATTCCTACACACACGCAGAATTAAACCCTTTCGTAAAAACAATAATTTGTTCGGTCTTTTTATTTTGCTATTTGGTCACCATCAATGACAAAAGTCATTTGAGGGTGAGGTTTAATAAGACGGAATGATTGTCAGCCGAGAAGTGAGGAACACTATGTGAGTACTAACATTAATCAAAGGCATACAATGCGTTTGATTAATGATGAGGCAGATTATTACAAGGATTTGTTGACGTTGGATTTGAAGATAACCTAGTCGTAATCAACAGTGAAGCAATCACGCGATAATGTGGTCCACGGGCCGGAAGTCCTTCAAAGAACTTTATCTATGTAAATGCTGCCAGACGCTAGGCACTTGGATGGACTAGAAATTTTTACGGCATATCAACACTTATGTGTGTTATTCAATATCGAGAAGAACATGCGTGAACCGTATGTAGTAAAGGTTCATGGACGCCATGTTGGATTCCTTGCTTTCATCCGCAGCGCACAGGACAGACAAACACAAGGACGTTTCGCAGGTAAGCCCCCTTCATGTTCCCTACACTCCCCACTGATCTCATGATCACAGAGATGGCAGGAAGGCATCGATCGCCTTCGCCGGTTGCTCCTTCGGAGGGGGACAACGCAAGCCTCATCTTCGCTTGTGCTCTCGTCTGCGATCTGAGGATCGAGAAACATCGCGTCCGCTGGGATACTGCTGATATCCAAGTCACTGTCCGATGGGGCTGCTGCAAGCCAGAGCGATGCCCTACTGCTCTCTGACTTCGACTCGCTCTTGTCGTCCAGTGATGGTTGCGTTTCTAACCGTAGGTCTCTAACGTGACGGGGCATACCGTCGACTCGCACTGCCTGTGGGCTGATTACCTCAGTGACGCGTCCAACTCCGTATTTCGTCGTACACTTGCCGCGCGGGTCTTAATTCAGACGACATCCCCTTTTTCAGTTTCTCTTTGGTTACTTCCAGTTCTGGCACCGGGTTAGTCTCTATGCCTTTCATCCTGACGTGATATCTATGCAAGGTGTCAGCCGGCGCTGTAGAGGGTGAAACATTATCCTTTGGGGTTACGTTATACAGGTAGACTGCCTCAAATACCGTGCAGCTCGTCCTGGCCACGATGGTTTTGACGGTTCTGTGATTCAGCTCGATAACCCCATTTCCACTCGGTACGTGGGCGCATCGAAACCTCAGGTGTACTCCCCAGCCATCAGCAAACTTTCTGAACTGCTCACTGGTGAATGCAGCACCATTGTCGGTTAATATCTTCGTTGGGGGCCACGTTCAAGAAAAATACTGTTTAACTAGGGGCGATGATGGCTGCATCTTGCCGGCGCAGCATGCGTCATATCGCAAACCTGGATGGACCGCAATCAATGAGATCCAGGAAATCCTCGCCGTTGTGGTGAGTAGTATCCATCGCCAGCCGGCTCCAATGGTTTTCCACTCCCAGCTTTCCTTTCTCCCAGCGAACGGGTGCTGGATCAATGGATTGGCCTGCTACACAATCTTTGACCACTTTCCTGACGTCTGCCTTCTGTACTCCTGGTTCAACCAACTTAGCGAAATATAGGGTCCGCTTGACTCCAGGGTGCCCGGTTTGTTGGTGGACTTCTTTGATATGATTAAATCGAACGGGGCTCACGGAAGCGGCGTAGGCGGGCTGCATGGGTTCAATGGTCTTTCTTATGGCATCAAGCCATCTTTGAGGTACTCTCGTCAAACAATCTGCTTTGTTCAGGCTGGATTTGACCAGGGACACCTCTATTGACAGCGCATATTCGTTCACCAGCTTCATGATAGTGTCGAGCCGCCGTCAGATGAGCATCTCACTCGTGGCTTTGGTTCGTACTCTGGCCCTCCCGGTGAGAGTATCTGAAATCCACTTATGGACGCAAGCAGAATCCGTGAATAGTCGCAGTGTGGTCGTCTTCCAAAGGATTGCCAAGTTTATCCCCTTGATGACTGCATCAAGTTCTGCCAGGTTTATGTGCTGGGAGTCCTTTTCTGGGCGTAACCAGCAAGCGTCTTCCACCACCGTTCCATCATGGACCACCGATACGCCAATGGTGAGAGAGCTTGCATCAACCCACCCACTAAGGTTCTGGCTGTCGACGCACCACCTGTCCCGCGCTGGGTCTTCCTTGTGCACCCTGGTGAGGACCTCTTTGAGCATTGTATTGAGAGGGACGTCATGAGTTTCGTCATCCCATCCAGTTGTGACGTCGGAGGCTCTTCGCTTAATAAATGCTACAGCAACACGAAGTCAGCCGCCCACAGGAAGGTGTCCAACTAACTTTCCGCACAAGGAAAATACGTTTCGTCGTGTAATAATACAAGGCATGTCCGGGGTTTCATTTCCTCGTTTCCAATACAGAACGTCATCTTCCTCCCAGACCTGCAAACCAAGTACCCGTGCGCCATCCCGTAGCCTTTCCGGTTCCTTGCTGAGAAGGCCAAAGTTGTAGAGATGCTCCCTCACGCGCGCCGCAGATACAATTTTCTCGTCCACGTACACGTCATCAATATATGCAGACGTTGCCCGCTGAATGCGCTCATCCTTAGTCAGAATGGCGTCAACAATCATTTGCATAATTGATGGCGCCACATTAAGTCCAAATCCCATGCGGGTTAGGCAATACTTTTCCCCCTTGATGATCACCGTTTGATAGGGTCATAGTGATCTGTGTACACGCACTTGAAGGTATGCTTTGTGAAGATACAGTACATATACATTAGATCCCGCTTGCCGCCATTCCCTCAACTTTTCAGTGCATACGTCCGCGCGAGCTGTAAAAGGGTCCACGTGCTCATTCAATTCTCGATAGTCGAGCACCGGCCTCACCTTCTGCTTACTCTGTTGGATAACCGCCATTAACGGGATCAGGCACTTTGGGGGACCCAATTCCTTCTCTGAATAAGGAACTAGCCATCCATTACTAATTCAAGTTTGTAGTTCCTTGTCGTATTCTGCACGAGCTCCGGGGGAAATTTTGTATTCTGGCACCTTATTGCATAATTTCTCGGGTGGCTGCTCCTCCGACCACTTCCAGGAGGCTGTCCAGGACTTCGTGCGTTGGTCGAATTCCGCACAAAAATCAGGCTGTTCCAGCTTCATAGCTGCACTCAGAGCAAGGCCCGCTTTTGCGAAATGTGCCCTACCCTCACCATCAATGCGTACACCACCACTTGATGACGTCCATTCCCAGGAGCAGGTCGTAACCGAGCAGGTCACCGTTTACAACCAAGGCTCGTACGGTTACTGTGGGCCCATCGCCGACACCTGCGCGAATGATGCTAACGCCACAAGAGGCAATCGAGCCACCGCCAACCGTCAATACCGGGATCCTTTCCTTATCCCATGCGTCACAGCATGCCTTGCGCACGAGGGTCTGCGTGCACCCGGTGTCTACGAGCGTAAAGCGCTCACGCCCGTTTACGCGCACGCTCACTGTGGGTAGCGCCTTATTTGGCGACAATCTGGGGATAAGACTGGTGCTATAGCTTACTCCCCTTGCCCGTTTCCCAGAAAACTTCTTGCCACGTGACCCAGCTTGTTGCACCGGTAGCAACGCACGCGTTTTAAAGTTCCTCGATCGGGCGCGTCCTTTGCACCGCTTCGGCTTCGGCAGTCTTTTGAAAAATGGTTCGGCCCGCCACATTTGTAGCATCTCACGTCTTCTGTTGGTGGTGAAGACGCTTCCGCAGCTGCCGAAACCGGCTCTGTGTCTTCTTTCAAAATGTTTCGGGCTCTGGCCAACAACTCGTCAAGCCCAATCTCACTGAGTCTGGACGATGCTCGCAGCGGTCTGCTGGCGCCGTCTGAGAGTCCAGTCAGAAAAGCGCATCCCAGTATTCGCTCGCTTGTTCCACCAAACGGCGCGGCTAGCTTCCTCAAATCGGCCAGGTAGACGTCCACAGTCTCATCTAGCCCAAGCCGCCGTTCGGTGAACTGCCTCCAGGCGACGAAAGGGTCCACAGCAAAGGCTGCGTATAGCGCCTGCCTAACTTCCTCCAGGCCTGGTTTGTCTCCGAGCTGCTGATACACCGAATATGCTCCTTTGGTCAGCCTCAGCGGGATGACCAGTGCATGATCCTTTATCTTGCAAAGTCTTCAGACGCGCTCGGCTTTCTCCCACCACTTGACTACAGAGAGTCCGGAGGGGAGCCGTCGAACTCGGGTATTAATCTCAAGTCGAATTTGTCCATCGCCGAGATAGCTTGTAATAATAACGAAGGTCGCAAATCACTGTCAACTTCCAAAGCAGCTCTCACCGTTCGTTACACGTGCACTTGCTTAATATTTATTTATAAATGAGAACCATTTACAAAATGTGGCACAAGGCCGAAAAGGGGAGGGAAAAGGTTCGGTCCAATTCTAACTTTCTAACTTTCTAACCTAACTAGTTTCATTTAGGACCATCAATCACCAAAATACCACATTTATACTGTAAAATCCTTCTCAATCACCAAAAGAAATCACTCCATGAATAACCTAGTTAAAACCCATATTTACATATATGCAATAGGGGAGGGAATGATAAAATACTATGTACAAAACAATAAATTAAAATATATACAATTAAAAAAAAATTAGTAAAAGACCCCCATTACTAAACTGTGGCAGATACGCTGATTTGCCAGTCGAAACTCGAAAAAAAGGTTTGATGCAGGCCCCAACGCTTTATTCTAAACACCACCTTCGAAAATTTCGAAGGGTGACCTGCATCCTGACAAATCTGTCACCTAAGTGGGGACGAGCTGAAAAAAAAAAATAAAAGAGGCCATAATGAAATCATTCACGCACTAGCTAAGTTATTAAACTTAAAATAACTGAAAAATGCCTTATCCTTAACTTATTTAAACAAAATCAATGTTCGTTTCTGTTACTCAATATCCTTTGCCTAAGGCACGTCTAAATACCACTCTATTCTAGCTCCAATCACTCTACACAGTCGTGCACCTGTCAGCCACCTTTCACCAAAATCTGCCGAAGAGAGTCTCACTCTCTCGGCCCTAATGCCAGCTTTCAGGTAATATTTGAAAATCGTAATAAGGTCGAGAGTAGTGTAGGTCTCAGCTCCGTAGACTGCCTTCATGCGAGTTTTCCATATCGCGTCTCTCATAACAGCTAGTATGCTTAAGAACATAAAACGTTTCTGCCTATCTGTTGTCGGAGCCCAGTTGCTACATACATTGATAGGTTCCAGTTCAAAAGACGGTACATTAAGTATGCGAACCATGAATCCCGAAACAAGCCTAATCAGCGGCACAACTATTCTGCAATAAAAGAAGGCGTGACTCAAGGTCTCGTCCTCGTCATCGCATCTAACGCAACTCGGCGAATCCGCCAAGCCAGCTGAATGAAGCCTTTTCCGGACTCAGAGTGCATTTCTTATCATCAGCCAAGTCAACGATGCGTCGTCGTTATCGAAGCATCTCGACTCAGGCGCCCAAGGCCAGATTGAGCGCAGCCCCCCCCCCTCGCCAAAGCGAGCCCCTCAATCCTGTCATCTCGAACGGTCCCCCTAACCATAACCCGATATAATGCCTTTCGGGACAACAGCAGGGTGTAAGAGAGGCTTTCTTTCACCCTTAAGAAGAACTTCAAAGCTTGTCTACATTCGCGATAAAAGGAGCACTCGTCTCGGGGCAACCTGTGTGCCTCCCCCTCATCCAAGTGCACACTTTTTAAAGCCGGAAAGGCTTTCTTAGTGTTTTCCTTCCAGAAGCCACCGTTTCCCTCAGTTTGTGAACTCATTCGATCTAGATAAAATAGCCGAAGTGTATGACGTCAAATCTTGACGCTAGGCATACCCAGACCGCCCTCAGAAGGATGGAGATAACAAATCTCGCGACGAACCATAGGGGCCTTACCAAGCCACAAGAACTTGAAAAGAACTTGAAAAGAACTTGAAAAGAGCCCGCTGCCTCTCAAGCAGTGTATCCGACGGGAGTGGAAGTACTGATAGACGATATAGGATGATCGGATAAATGTGTGAGCAACACACATCCGCTCTCCCCTTTAATGAAAGTTGTCTACGGATCCACAGACCAGCTGTGGCCCGGATCGCTTTCAATACTTCCGACCAATTTTTCTCCAGCTGAAGATCGGGACCGAACCAGACGCCGAGTAGCTTGCAAGGCCCGTCAGTCCAGCTAAAGGGTCCGTGCAGGGGTACACCCCTCCAGGCACCAATGCGAAAACCAACAGACTTGTCGCAGTTAATTTTGGCCCCTGTTATCGTTTAATACATTCTGATTTCTCTGTCTACGACACTAATCTCGGCACAGCTCGTTACAAGCACAGTCAAGTCAAGTCATCGGCAAAGACGGAGTACTTTAGCGTGGTGCAAGCACCTGCCAAAGTAATCCCATTAAGGACCGGGTTCACCTTAGCCTATAAAGGAAGGGCTCCAACACAAGCACATAGAGCATCGGTGAAAGAGGACATCCCTGACGAAGAGATCTGGATAAACTGAAGGGCTCAGACCTCAAACCATTCACTTCTACCCGTACACCGGGGTTCACATACAAGAGGCGAATCCAGGAGCGAAATTGCGGGCCAAATCCGGCCGCAGACAAAACAGCCTCCAAGTAACGATGGTCCACCCTATCGAATGCTTTGGACTGATCTAAAGTGATCAGCGCTGCTTCTGTGTCGACTTTATCTATGATCAAGCGTATCGAGTGCAGATTGTCCTAAATAGTCCGACCCTTTACAGCACAAGTCTGTTCAGGGCTAATTAGACGAGCCAAAACTAACTGCAGTCGATTGGCTAAGATCTTGGCCAAAATCTTTAACTCAGCATTTAGCATCGTTAAAGGCCGAAAATTATCTAACCCATCCCCACCATTTTTGCTTTTGCGTAACAATTTCACTATACCCATGGTCAAGTACTGGGGAATAGTCCCGTTCCTAAACCACGAGTTAAATAAAACTGTCAGCCAGGGAACAAAAATGTGCGACATCCTCAAATACACCTCGTAGGGCAAGCCATCAATCCCAGAAGACTTGTTAAGGCCAACCCGCTTTAAGGCTACCCGAACTTCTTCCTCGATTATGCAACCTTCGCACCTAGCCGCTTCGGTCGCCTCAAGACGAGAAAGGTCAGCTAAATAGGGGTCAAATTGTGCTAAAGACAAACCGGGTTCCCTGGTAAAAAGATCCTGAAAATGAGAACGAAACGCCTCCAGAATACCTTCGTTTGTGGTCACGAGACGCCCATCCGGCAATGAGACACGTACGATATGTCGATCAGACGCTTGTCGACGTTCCTCTGCGCGCAATTCAGCGGCAATGTTTGATGCTTCCTTAGACATTCTCTTTAACCTAGCCCTAATTACTAATGCTTGGTGCTCTTGGGTAGCCAAGGCGGCCAGCTTCGCCTTAACTATAATAATTTTAGCACTATCTCCTGCCTCCACCGCCCGATCTAATCTAGATTTTAGTGCCACTTTAGCTGCTCTAGTAGTTAGATTGAGTCGTCGGCTAAAATCAGCAGTAAAGGACCTAATTACCTTCTTAAAGTGAACCCACTTCCTATTCCCAATTACAGCCCCCGTCAGTTCCCGCTGTAGGGTTAGTAATAGCTGTTCCTGGTAGTCCTTCACATCGAACAACGAAGTGTTAAGCTTCCAGTACCCATCTAATCTAGGCCTAGGTCTATCTAAGTTTACACGAACCCGAACAAGTCTATGATCCGAGTAAACTATATTATGAAAACTTGGACATTCTAATAATTCTACGTCGACTCTCCTAATTATGAACCGGTCAATATAACTCGAAAGTTGTACTGAACCGTCCAAGTCCATACTCTAGCACGGGGCTTCTCATTCCGGAATTTATCGATAAGATCAAACTTATCGAGAAAGTCCCGAAATGCCACAGCATCCCGTTCTTGGTTAGTTCCCCTAGTCCGATTACGATCTATCTCAGGATCCAGGACCGCGTTCCAGTCTCCTGCTAAGATGACCGCCCGATTTGTAGTCATGAACTGTTCGATCCGTCGAAAGAAAGAGCAACGCTCAGTATAGATATTGGGCGCATAAACCCCAATGAGTCGAAATGCCTTATCTTTTATGGTAATATCCAAAACGCACAGCCTTCCTTCCGGATCAATGAAACAAGGGTCACACGACGCATCTAAAGACTTATTTACTAGCCAAGAAACACCCCATGAGTGAGAATCAAAGTACGCTGAATAGACGTGAAAACTCATAGCCAGCGCACCCAAATGGTCACCTGGAATTAAATGGGTTTCCTGTATACAACATATATTCACTCCAAGATGCTGAAGGTCTGTAGCAACTCGAAATTTACGAGAGTCAGCCCTCAGCCCACGGACATTTACACTAGCTAGAAAGAGAGCCATTGAGAGTATCTTAGGGTTGAGTTTCAGAAACGAACATCGATGAGGTCAGGATGCCGACGGCTCTCCCAAAAGACTGTTTAGCCATCTGAGAAGAGAGTTGCCCGTCCTGGGAGATGCCGCCCACATCCGAGGGATATGTTAATTTAGCTATTCTGTAAAGGGATGGGTGCACACGAACAGGGACCCTCCCAACACAATCTCTGCTTAAAATTTTGAGCTCGTTATCTTTTAAGATAGCCATAGGCGGTGATATTTCGAAACTTTTGTTTGCCTCCCAAATCATTTGCCATAGACCCTTAGCTTCCCCTCGTTTCCTTATCACAGTAAGAATTCTTTTAGCCTCGGGGAAGCTGAGGGGATCTTCTACAGAATTATTGTTCACTTTTTTAAAAGCAAGAAGCACTTTTAAATCGCACATCTTGTGGTGTTTAGCTGTGTCTTCTTGCACCGCACTTATCACACACACGTCTTTTCCGGGCAGAAATGCTGTTTTTCTCTTCCTTTCCTTTTCTAAAGACGGGCTTATTTGCCTTTTTTGGCTTTGAGATGGCGGGGGAGATGGAGGTGGCATATCTTCTTTCATTGGGGATGCAGGGGGAGTACTTTTGGGGGTGGTTTGGGGGGAGACGAAAGGTGAAGGTTTAGGAGAGGGGGCTGAATGACTTTTCTTAATGGGGTTTAAGGGGATCAGTTTGTACTCTATCTCTTTCAATGGAGCAGTAATCGGTGGGGGCATTGGTTTTGGGGGTGAACGAGGCTTAGACAGTTTAGCTGTTGTTTTTGCTTTAGGGGAGGGTTGAGGGCTTACAATTAGGGAGGGGGATTTGGCGGATGACAGTAGGTTTTGGCATTGTTTCGGTTTTACTGGTCTTTCCATATCTAATTTCTTTTTCAAGTCTCGAACTTCGATATATTTATCCTTTCCTGGATCCTTTGCGAGCATCTCGTCTTCCCTCATCTGGTCCAGGGTTCGTCGACCGGGCGTTTTTTCCCCCTGGACCAATACCCATTCGTTTTTCTCTCTTTCGTCGAGTTTAGTGAGATCTGGGAATACAGGGTGGTTTTCTGTTGTTGACTTCGGTGGGGGGGATTTTAATGGCATCCCCACTCTTTGGGTCAGAGGGACCCCTAAATGTTGGCCCACTCTGGTTTTTATTACTGTTGGTCTTCTTTGGGGGCATTCGATCGTGAGGTGACCAATCTCATCGAAATTCCATACACCTGAGTGCTCATCCCAGGTTACTGCTTTTATTTAAGCAGGAATGCACCTAAGTGCTCACCGTCCACGTGAAACTGTACGTTGAATATCGATATGGCTGTGCGTCTTTTTCCCATGTATTCCATCCTGAGAATGAATTCTTGGGTGATTATTTCTTTCTGTGCAAGTTGAATGCAAGTTTTCTCATTTGGGAAGAGGGTATTCCAGGTGTTGTACCCCTTACAACGGATGATTCGTTGAGGTCGGTAGCCTGCAGTTGCCAGAAGTTTGCAAATTAATTCCGGTGTCGCTCTTATAACTTTTTTAGACTTTCTGTCTACAACAAACATGACAATGCTTTTTTTCCTGATTTCCTCTAATTTGGGAATATCAATCAATAATCCAGATTCCGTAACCAAATGTAGGCACTTTTTTGCGTTTTCCACAAATTCTGCAACATTAATAACAATTTTCGGAGGCTTACTCCAGTTTGAACTTTCAGGAGTAGCCTGGTAAAAATCCTTGTCAGCAGGCTTCGGGCTACAAGTAGCCGTCGCCATAATCATTAACAAACTGATAACAGGGGGGAAAAAAAGGGGGGGGGGAAATAATGCAAGCCCACGAAAAAGTTCCAATAACAACAACAGCAATAACGGTAAAAAATAACAGGTAACAAGTCCAATCTGGCAACAAGAAATAACAAGGTAACGAAACAATACAAACGATCTTGAAGAAACAAAGACAACTTTTCGAGACACTCACGTCACTTACTTCGCAGCGAGTCGAATGAGACGGTACGAGACCCGCTTTTATTATACTGAGGCACACCTAATTTACATGCGTGCAACGAGACTTTGCGAGACTCTGCGTGAACCGTATGTAATAAAGGTTCATAGACGCCATGTTGGATTCCTTTCTTTCATCCGCAGCGCACAGGACAGACAAACACGAGGACGTTTCGCAGGTAAGCCCCCTTCATGTTCCATACACACATCCCCATGACTGGTTTAGAATTTTCCAGCGTTACTGATGCAGCTGGGAACTCTACGTTTAATTTCTCCTCAGCTCACGACCTCTCACAGATTCACTTTTTCTGATCGTGCGGCCAACAAACCTCACTTCTCGACCTGTTCTTGAACTCACTACCCGATGCTTGTGTGGCGAATGCCCATAGCCCGCTTGGAAACTCTGATCCCGTTGTGGTAATGATACTTATCACTTTAAAAACTCGTCAAAAAGCTGAAGAGCCGTTGCTCAAAATGACGAGAAACTATAAGCTATTGCTGAGAGGCAGAAGGCATTTAAAAAATTTTGCCTCCATAAGTCAATAGCGAACAGACAAAAATTTGTAGAGGCAAGAAATGATTGCAAAGTAGTGATAGATGAAGCAAAGAGAAGGTATACAGAGATAACCAAACAACGCATTCAGTCACAGAAACTAGGTACTGTGAAGAACAATAGACAATCGACAATTCCCCCGCTATCAAGTCACAACGATGTTTGAGCGGCAACTGATAAGGCTGAACTACTGGCCAAGCGTTTCGCCTTAAACTCTGCTTTTGACTAAGATAACCACCCTCATTCACATTGCGGGCTGAAGCCACACTTGAGAACCTGGTCATCACCCTATCTCAGGTCAAAGTCATCATAAAAAAACCTTGATACCTCCAAAGCCTGTGGGCCTGATCTTATGCCAGTAATAGTAATAAAGAAATACTCTGCTGAGCTGGCCCCTGTCCTCTCCAAACTATACAACAAATGCTTTGTTGAATCTTGTTTTTCTGATAGTTGGAAAATTGCCTCTGTTGTACCAGTATTCAAGAATTCTGGAGATAAAACTGATCCTCTAAACTACCGTCCAATCAGTCTACTCTCGATCTTTGCTAAACTCTTTGAATCATTAATCAATCTTGCTATAGTCCGGCACCTAGCTAATGCTAAACCTCTTTCTGATCATCAATACAGATTTAGACAAGCACGATCTACCGCAGACATCCTAACGGTCATCGCTGAACGCATATATCATACACTGGACAAGGCAGCTGAAGCTAGGGCGGTAGCGCTTATATATCCAAGGCCTTTGACAAGGCCTGGCATGAAGTACTTCTCCTAAAACTACACTCACATTGTATTACTGGACAAATATTTAATATAATTAGATCCTTCCTAACAAAAAGAAATATCCAGGTTGTCCTCGATGGCCGTTGATCTAAGCAACATGACATAAATGCTGGTGTACCCCAAGGATCCATCCTAAGACCTCTACTGTTCCCGATTTTCATAAATTACCTCCCTGATGTAATTGAGACTGAGATAGGAATATTTGCTGACAACACCACGCCCTATTATCGTCATGTGGGCAATACCGATGCGCTAATATCTGAGTCAATGGCGGAATCCTTAGAAAATGACGTCCAGTCTGTAGTGGATTAGGGTAAAAAATGGATGGTAACTTTTAATGCCGCAAAGACAAAGCTACTTTCCTTCAATAACTACAAGAAGCCTCTTCAACCACCGATTGTCATGGCAAATAACACCCTACCTGAGAGTTCATCATTCAAACTCTTCGGCCTAACTTTCACAGATAACATGAATTGGAACAAATATATTGAAGACATTTCCAGGGCTGCTGCAAAGAAGGTGGGCTCCCTCTACCGTGCTAATAAACTTATCACAATCAGCCAAATCCTATCCATTCACTGTGGATGTCCCCAGATGCCAAAGAGCTTTCTACTCCAAAAGCTTCTTTCCTCGTGCTGCTAGACTCTGGAACTCTCTCCCTGCTCTCTGTTTCCTGACGGTACTGTCATGCATAAATTTAAACAGACATTTCGCTGCACAGCTCCTATTTAAGGTTGACTCCCCCCCTAAAAAACTCTCACCCTTTTTTCTGAGTAGCCCCTTACGTCTACAGTGGCGGTCCGCCTTGTTTGGGGTGAACTATGTTATATAAACCAAAAACTTATCTTTATATAAAATATACACGTGTGCACAAATTTATAGATACACAAGTACATATAAAAACAAACATATATATATATATATATATATATATATATATATATATATATATATATATATATATACGTGTATAAGCAAATAACAAATAAAAAATAACAAACACAAATATATACGCAAATAACCATACCCGGATATACACGTATATACACATATATTCATTTTCAAGCATAAATATCTGGTCTTAATATAAAATACACACTTGCACACAACTTAATAGATACACAAGTACATAATAAACATATATACAGATATATATATATACACACACACATGTATATATATAAACCACATATATATATATATATATATATATATATATATATATATATATATATATATATATATATATATATATACGCATATATCCATACACAAATATACACATATATACACATATATACATTTCCAAGCATAAATGTCTGGTCTTACTATAAAATACACATGTGCACAAAAATTAATAGATACAAAAATACACGCTTAAAATATATAAACATACATATATATACATATATAAAATAACAAACACAAATATATACGCATATATCTATACAGGGATATACACGTATATACATATATATACCATATACATATGTTTATATAAAATACTTACGCACAAATATACATGGACATGTTCGTACTGTACATATATAGATAGACACAGAGGCATATAAATATGTCCATTACCCTAGGCATACGTACACACGAAATAAATATAAAAATAAAATTAAAATATACAACTTTTACACCTGTATAAACACACCTATACATATAAGATATTAGTTCAAGTATCTATATACATACGTACACATATATCTGGATCCAATTATACACATACACGCATGTATACATATATACACATACGCATATACACACATATATAAACACATACATATAAACACACACACATATCAATACATGAACACATACACACATATACATACATATACATATATATATATATATATATATATATATATATATATATATATATATATATATATGATCAGGAAAGAGAGAAAATGTTCCGAGGTAATGGAAATTGAAAAAGGAAAACCAAAGAATATAATTTATGTATTCATCAACGATTCGTCTTCATTGTAAGACTTCCTCAGGATGATTATTTTGAAGAAAACATCATAACAGGTGTAATTTATTGTAATTTTAATTTTAATATTATTACTTTAAATATTATTTCTTTTATTGTCATCACTACCATTGGTATTATTACTGCCATTACGATTAATAATAATAATAATAATAATTATTATTATTATTATCATTGCATATTTTAATTCTTCTTATTATTGTTAGTGTTATTGTTATCATTATTAGTGTTTTTATCACTATTTTCTGAGATAAACGCTATTGATATCATTGTGATTGCTAGTATTATTTATCGGTTTTATTATACAAAAAACTTCTAGTTTTTTGTATTTATTAATTTATTTTTACAATAAGGTCAACGCTTATCAAGGCTCAAAGGCCGCTCGAGGATAAGCGTTACAGAGTTTGAGTGGTGGACGGTGAGACAACATCGTGATCACCGGTATGATGTATGTAGCAGGGCAGAAATTGATTATTTACGGGGACAGTTCAACACGAACTTGTTTACATTGGACTTGAAGACGACCGTGTTGTAGTCGGCTGGGAAGCAGGCTCGCGGCAATGTGTTCCATAGACGGGTAGTTCTAGGAAAGAAACCCTTCCCATGGAAATTTCGTTTCGTCTTGGGCACGAAGAGGGAGAAAGGGAAATCATTTTCAGTAGTAGTAGCGAGGTTTGTATTAGTTGTGAATGTTTTACAAGGGGGGCCATAGATTTGAGCTCAGTCGATCACCTGCCATGAAAATAACGGTAGAGTAAAGAAAGATTAACAACTTCTCTTCTGTGAGAGGGTGACTGTAGGGATGAGAAGAGGACATCCCCCACTAGATTTCGAAGTCGAGTTTGGACTCTGTCAAGGTAGGAAAGGATGCTCTGAGCTGCTCTTCCCCATATGTAACAGCAGTACTCCATCTTAGGACATATTTGACTCTTGTACAGTAGAGGATGGCGTTGGTCGTTAGATACTTACTGGCGCAGTAGAATGATCCAACCATTTTTCTAGCGGTCTAAACAACAGATTTGATGTAAGTCGTCCATTTCAAGTCTGACGAGAAAGTCAGTCCCAGGAGCTTATCAAAACAGTGGACCCCTCAAGGGAGAGCCGTTCATTTCAACTGGGACAAAGTGGGGATCGGAGCGTTGGTGGGGAAAATAGAGGAGCTTGGTCCTTCACGCATTAAAGGTAACCAGCCACCTTTTCCCCTATTGAACCAGATTGGAAAGAGAGAGAGAGAGAGAGACAGAGAGACAGAGAGAGACAGAGAGAGAAAGAGACAGAGATAGAGATAGAGATAGAGATAGAGACAGAAAGAACCTGATAATTAATGCTCTTCACGGTGTTTTGTGAATGTCGACGAATGATCTTAGGATGTGGCTTAGAAGATCATTTATGAAAATCAGGAAGAGACTTGGCCCCAGAATGGACCCCTGAGGCACGCCGGCGTTAATACTGTGTGCTTCAGACTTATGTCAATCAACGACTACTTTTATAAATCTATCAGAGAGAAAGGATTTGATGGTTGAGGTGACATTTCCAAATATTCCATAGCTAGCGAGCTTGTGAAGTAAACCTTTATGCGAAATCTTGTCAAATGTCTTCGATATGTCAAAAGCTATTGCTCTAGAAACGAAGCCCTCGTCAATAGATAAACTGATTACGTGTAATATTACAGTCAGCACATCAGTTGTTAATCTATCAGGACGAAAGCCATATTGCTTCTCCCTGAGTAGGCTGTTTTTGATTAACAACTTCTTGGTTTATCACAGATTCAAGCAACTTACTCATGACGCACAGGAGACTGATTAGTCTGTACTCAGATGTAGAGGACCGGTCACCAGTATTCTTAAATATTGGATAGACTGACGACGGTTTCCAAGGTGTTGGGAAGAATTTCTCCTTTAAACAACGATTGAACAGTTTTGTAAGAATAGGAGCTAGTTCAGGTTGCAGTTTTTTTTAAAAATTACGATGATTGGGATATTGTCAGGACCAGTTGCTTTGCTGGCGTCAAGGTTTTGTATCAGTTTGGCAACATCCCGGACAGATATGTGGATATCGTCAGGGTGTTTACAGTCATGGACGAGAATTCAGGTGGTAGGCGAGTGACAACAAGCCTCCCCAGATTTCTAGTATTCTCCACCTCTTTTCGATAACCACCACAAATGACTTTGCGGTATCGCAACAGCCGTTTATCATTGATTTCTCGCTGGTAAAAACCATTGGTCTTCTCTGGGATTTGGGTGGCAATAAGTAGAGGTCTGGTTTGTGCTGTCCCTCCTCGGTCTTCTCATTCTCATTGACCCTCTACAAATATTTTGTATGGTCTCAGCCTAGGTCGGTGCCATATTTTTTTTTGGGGGGGGAGCGGGTCAGCTTATGATGTTTCTTGCAGTTTCTGTTGATGCGGTGGTGTTTTCCTGTGGTTTTGTTTCCTTCTTGTACTTCCATGTGACTGGTTACCATTCGAATATTTTCCTTAGGATTACAGCTGTTTTGAGCATTGCCGTCCTTTGTCTGGTCTCAGTGATCCCTTTGATTCAAATTTCGCCCAGTCTTTTCTCCAGGTTTTGGGACTTTTCCTATTGCTCTTACGATTATTGGTATATACTGACTTTCTTCATGCCCTATATTCCGTTCAGTTCTCTGGCAAGTTCCGTGTATTGTCTTCGTTTTTCCGTCTCTTTGATCTTCACTCTGTGGAACGGCGAAGTCTACGATTGTGCAATGTGTTTCCCTCTTGTCGATTATTATGATATCCGATCTCCGTGCTTGTATGAGTTCGTTTTATTATTATTATTATTATTATTATTATTATTATTATTATTATTATTATTATTATTATTATTATTATTATTATTATTTGATGATATTAAATAATATAAAATATTTGATATTATTTGATGTTATTTTATTTATTATACGATTTAGCAAGATTTGATAATTATTTGATATTATTTTATAATATCAAATTATATCAAATATTATTTGATATTATTTTATTTATTATGCGATTTGACAAGATTTTTCTTTCTTGTCGATTATTATAACATCCGGTATCCTTGCTTGTATAAAATTGTTTGTACATCCATATCTCAGAGGGTTTTGTGTATTTTGTTTTCATTATTATTATTATTATTATTTGTACTCACTAGGAGTTCTCACACAGATCATCGTCAGTGATTGCTCACCGATAACAACCAGTGGTATTTCCTGGAGTCTGAGTGACAACAAGTCTCCCTAGACTTCCAGTGTTCTTCACGTCTTTTCGATAAAGACTGTATCGCAGCAGTCTCTTACCATTGATTTCTCGCCGGTAAGGACAATTGGTCTTCTCTGGGATTTGGGTGGCAACAAGCCCCCTCAATGTCTCAGCACTCTCTGCACTTTTCCAGTGGAGGTCTGGTTTGTACTGTCCCTCCTCGATCTTCTCATCCTCCTCGACCCTCTATGTTGTCTGGTCTCAGCCTAGGCCGGCACCAGTTAAAAAATAAATAAATGGATAAAATAATATTTCTTTAAAAAAAAAAAAAAAAATTATAATTTTTTTTTAATTTTTTAATTTTTTCCCTTCAATTCCTTTTTTTTTCTCTCTTTATCCTTTTTTTTTCCTTTTCTCTTCCCTTATGGCAAAAGAAAAATAATTTTTTAAATTCTTTTTAATTTTTGGAGGGTGGGTGGGGGGGGGAGGAGCTTATAGTGTTTCTTGTAATTTCTGTTTCTTGGTTCATTTTTGTGTAGTGATAGCTGAGGCCGGTGTAATTTATTGGAGGCGGGGGGAGATTATGAAGTGCTGTTTCTTGCAGTTTCTGTTCCTTGGCTCTTGTTGTGGTGTTCTTCGTGTGGTCTTGTTTTCTCCGTTGTAAATTCCTTGTGACTGGTTAGCCTTTGTAGCTTATGTGTGTTAGTTTCCGCATTCGAGGATTTTCCTTAAGGTTGCAGCTGTTTTGATCATTGCCGTCCTTTGTATGGTTTCGATAGTCCCTTTGATTCCAATTTCTCCAAATCTTTTCTCCAGGTTTTTTTGGATTGTTTCTAGTGCTCCTACGATTATTGGTATTATACTAACTTTCTTCATGCTCCATATTCCTTTCAGTTCTCTGGCTAGTTCTGTGTATTTACTTCGGTTTTCCGTGTCTTTGATCTTCACTCTTTGTCTGCTGGAACGGGGAAGTCTACGATTTTACAAAATTTTTCCTTTTTGTCTATTATAATAACATCAGGTCTCCTTGCTTGTATGAGTTTATCTGTTTGTATATCCATATCCCAGAGGATTTTGTGTTTTTCGTTTTCCAGTACTGTTTCTGGTTTATGTTTGTGCCATTTGTCTGCATATTCGAAATTCAATTGTTTGCACAGTTCCCTGTGTATTACTTTCCCAACACAATCATGTCTGTTCTTGTATTCTTTTTGAGCAAGTTTGCTACATTCACTTATTATATGATTTACTGTTTCGTCTCTTTGTCCACACAGTCTGCATTTATTGTTTTCCTGGGTTTTATCTATTTTAGCTTGGATGTAGTTTGTCCTAATCGCATTGTTCTGTGCAGCCATCAGTAAAGATTCCGTTTCTCTGTTCAAGTTTCCTTTTCTTAGCCATGTCCAGCTATTTGCGTTGGTTTCTTCTCTTGTGACTCTTATGAAGCGTCCATGTAGTTATTTTTCTTCCCATTTTTCTTTTCTTGTCTGTTTGTGTCCAGTTTCGATGCTTCCTGCCTTGTTCGTTGGGACGGTATCTCTTGCTGCGGTGATCAGCCTTTCTGTGTTCTGGTTTATGTATTTCTCCAGCTCTTTTTTAGTGTCGTCCACACAGTCTTCTATACTTACCAGTCCTGTTCCCCCTTCGTTTCTCTTCACGTAGAGTCTGTCTGTATCGTCTTTTGGATGTAGTGCATTGTGCATAGTCATTAATTTTCTAGTCCTCTGATCAAGGTGCCTGAGTTTTTCTTTAGTCCAGTTTATGAATGGTCCAGAATATCTTATTAGTGATACTGCCCAGGTATTTATTCCTTTGATTAGGTTTCTGCTATATAATTTTGTTTCTAAGAGCTTTCTTGTTCTTCTCAGGTATTCTTTTCCAATATTCTCTTTCATTTCTGTTGATTTGATTGTGTCTGCTTCCAAAACTCCCAAATATTTATAGCTCTCTTGTTTATCTAGCGCCCTAATCTGCTCTTGGTTGGGTAGTTCCATGCCCTCAGTCGTCTCCAACTTTCCCTTTTTAATCTCTAGTAATGCACACTTTTCCATTCCGAATTCTATTTGAATGTCCTGACTGAAGATTCTGGTCGTATTTATCAGCTTTTCCAGTTCCTTTTTGCAAATAGCTTCAGGTCGTCTATGTACATGAGATGGTTTATTCGTTGTTCTCTGCCTGTGAACTTGTATCCGGCATCACATTTCCTGAGTATGTAGTTGAGTGGCATCATGGCTATGATAAACAGTAGTGGTGATAGGGAGTCTCCTTGGAAAATGCCTCTCTTTATTTTTATCTCCGTCAAGTATTGTCCTCCAGCTGTCAGTTCTAATCTCCATGTTTCCATTGCTTTCTTGATGAAATTAATAATCCTGTTGGGTATCTTGTACATTTTTAAACATTCAATTATCCATGCTTGAGGGATTCTCTCGTACGCTTTCTTGTAGTCAATCCATGCCATAGATATGTTCTTTTTCTTGCTTTTAACTTCTTTCAGGATCTTTTGATCTATGTATAACAGATCATGCGTCCCTCTTTTCTCTTTCTGGCATCGTTTTTGTTCCTCGGGAAGTAGTCCACGACTGTTCAGGGAATGGTAAATTTGCTCTCTAAGTTGTGCCGTTAGGATTTTCCACATTGTTGGTAAACAGGTTATTGGTCTGTAATTGCTTGAGGTCGTTCCCTTCTTGGCGTCTTTTTGTATGAGCGTTGTCCTTCCTTTGGTAATCCACTCTGGTACATCTGTTTTATGGATACATCCTCTCAGTTTCTGTGCTAGCCTTTCATGTAGGGTCGTGAATTTTTTGAACCAGTACGCATGTATTCCATCGTGTCCTGGTGCTTTCCAGTTTGCCATTTTCTTTAGTGTTGTCTTAATAGTTTCTTCATTAATTTCTGTTTCCGTTCCTTCTTCAATTTCTAGAAGTTTATCTTTCATGTCTTTCAGCCATTTAGCATTTTTGTTATGATCTTCAGCATTTTCCCATATCTTGCTCCAGAAATGTTTTGTTTGTGTCGGGTCCGGTTGTTCTGTTGTTGTTCTTTCTCCGTTTACGTTTTTGTAAAACTGGCTTTCATTGTTTTCAAAGGTCCTGTTCTGTTTGTACTGTTCCGATTTGTATCTGTATCGTCTCAATCTTCCTTCTTTTGCTGCTATCTTTTGTTTTAGTTCTTCGTGTTTCTTATTAAGTCTTTCCTTGCGATTCGGATTTCTGCTTTTTCTATCGTTTACTGTTCTCCGTCATCCTATTCACGGTTTTAGCTTCCGTTTGAAGTTTGGTGATCTGGGTTTCCAGTCTGTTCTCCCATCCAGATTTCTTCTGTCCATTCTTTTGGTCAGTCTTCTTTTCCCTTTTTAGTTTCATACTTATTGATTTTGCCCTCGCATATATCAAGTTGTTTAGATCTGTGATAGTGTATGTTGGGCTGTACGTGAGTACTCTGTTTACTTTCTCTGTTTCAACTGATAAGTTCTTCTACTCTTCGTTCCTTAGGGATGGAAGTTTTGTTTTGTTCTCGGACATTAATCGTTTGATGTTTTCCACTTCTCTTGTTTCTTCCTCAGATAGTTCTATAGTTTCGTCGTCTTCGCCTTCTTCAGTTTCTCTGTTTATGTTTTTCCCGTCTTCTTCCTGGGAGTTTTCGTCAAGTGATGTGTCTTGATCTGTCACGCCATTTATCTTTTGTTTAATTTCCGTTAATTCCATCTCCGAGAACCATCCTCTCTTGAGTATCTGTCTTGCTTGATCTGCTATCCTTTGTGCCGTTGTATGGTAGTCAGTAGAAATGTCCCATAGATCTTTCATTCGTTTCCGATATCCTCTTTCTGTGGGGTAGCGGCTTTTGTAGTAGCATTCCATTACCAATCTGTTCTCTTTTGTGGTCCATTTCTTTCTATGGATTTTTGGTCTGTTATTTTCATTCTTGAATTCTTGTGTTTGGTCAGTGTCCTTATCATATTTGGAATTTGATGGGTTACCTACCTGTTTTTTGTCCGTGGTCTTGTTCCTGAAATTAAAGGAGCCAACATTCGCAGGATGCGGACCGGGTCCCCCATGTTGGCCATCGAGGGAGCACCTGCCCATCATAACACTCAGATCTTTCTTCTGAGTCCCACGGTGTTTATTTGTATTCATAGACATTTATCATGGTTTGGTGTTTGTGACAACACCAGGCCCAGGCTTAGTTTACGTGTGATCCTGTCACAGGGATAGCGTTTCTCTCATTTTCATGAGGTTCAAAGTGCACTATCACACATACATAAAGAAACATTTACGAAAAAATAAAAAAATAAAAAAAATAATTAAAATAAAATTTAAAAAAATAAAAATAAATAAAAATGAAAATAAATAAATAATAATAATAATAATGAATAATTAATAAATAAATAAAAAATAAATAAATAAATAAATAAATAAAAAGATAATAATTTCCTTCCTCTTATCTATTTGCCTTTCTGGTACCTAAGGTACTAAAGCTTTTTTTCTTTTTAATTAATGCAACTTTAATTCCTATATAATTTTATTTCTAGCTACCATATCGCAGAATGGTTCTTGCGTGTAGTGTTTAGATAGCATTTTATTATTATTATTATTGTTATTATTACTAGTATTACTATTGTTATAAAGAATTTTATTTGATATGCAAATTACCATATCGCACGGTAGTCTTAAGGGTAGTATATTATTATTATTATTTTGATTATTATTATTATTATTATTATTTATTTATATATAAGTAACATTTTAAGCTGAATTATTTCGACACTTGATTGGGGAAATGGTAGTTTTATCTGTACCATTGGAGAGCCATGCATATAACTGTCCTGTTTTTAAATCTCCGAAACAGTTTCATGGTAATCAGCTGATGATCCCCGTGTTAATATTAGATGCTTACGTTAAGGTCTCCTGTTTTTGTTTCACTGTTAGCTACTTAATCCCCCTTTTTATTTTATTTACTTACTATTATATATTTTATTTTTTATGAATTTTCCAACGAATGTTAAGTCTGCACTATTTTGGATTTAGTTAGTTTCTGTGAGAATTTAAACTGCATTTTCCTTTTTTTTTGTCTTTTTGTTTAAAATAACTCAAAGCTTCTTTAGACTATATATATATATATATATATATATATATATATATATATATATATATATATATATATATATATATATATATATTAGGTATGTGCAAAAATGGCCGCCTCTTGTGCGGACTATGCTTATTAAAAAGGGCTTATCATTAATTATTTAATTAGTTTCCGTGTAAACTTTGATTGTGTTTGAAAGATAAAAGCCTAAACGTAATCTCTAAACGAAAAAAAAAAACTGCATATTTACGTGTGAAAAATAAATTATCACGGCGGCTGAAAAACCAAAAAATTCAGTGAATTTTGAACTTTGAGAAAATTACTTGTAAAAATCCCTTGAAAGATAAATATAAGTTTTTGGGAACTATTTCGAAGATAATTATTACATTAAAGTCATAAGATACTGAATTTTAAAAAAACCCACATTTTACTCAAAATTAGGAAAATTATCCCCCAAAAATCATAAATGAGTAAAATCCGGCGTCACATAATCGGCAAACAACTTTGTTTACCAATTGACTATCGCTATGCAAAATATATGGAAGACAAACATGTCATAATTTATCATTTTTAACTTTATATATAAAAATGGTTTTGTAATAGTTTATAGAAGTTGAAAAATTATTATCCATTAATTTCTTTATTCTTTTTAACGCTACAAACAAATTTAAGTACTCTTATTTTGTTATAATAAAAAGGGAAATGCTTATTTAATTACAATATTTGTGAGTGTACGCAATTAACACCTTATTTTATTTTTTAACTAAAAAGGTTCATATTTAACTTTGTATTAGTTTTTAATTATTTATGACATCTGTTTACCATTGTTTTTTTCTTAGAATTTGAAATAAAACTTTTTTTAAATGTTAAAAATTATTTTTACGTTACGAACTGCATCAATTTTATCATTTTTTTTACATGATTTAAAACTTTAGTTACTCGATTTATTCTTTAATTACATTGATTCTTTTAAAAATAAAGTGTATTTTTTTAATTTTAAGTGTGAAAAACTAAATTAAAGTCAATGATTACACTGACAATTTATTCCTTGAAAAAAACAATTTTCGCTGATGATGCCACGTTCATGTTGAAAGGGAAATATAATTATGTCGCATTTTTTATTTTCCCAGAAACTCTAATCATTAAAATCACATGAAATATTTTTTGCAATTATATTATTTTTTTGGTGAAAATATTGATTAAACAATGCTTTATTTATAATATCGCTAATTACAAAAAAAATAATTTTTCTTCGAGTTATAGTGATTTTGTTTACACGGTATTTAGGGGCCTTTTTCGTAATATATTAAAAATATTTTTTAAAATGTTTTTTAATTGTTAACCTTACAATGCTTTATTTTTATAAAAAAAACAAAAAGAAAATTAATGCATTTTTTTATTAATATACAAAAATATAACTTTAGTAAAGGTGTATTTTGTGTTAAAAAAATTATATATTTTCACCAAGATTTAAAAGAAAAAAAATGGTTTCATCATATTCCGTGATTGTGGATTAATAAATATTGAAAACTTCATAAAATCTAGTTGATTTCCTAAATTTACGTGAATTTTTAAGTGAAGGGTCAAAATGTTTTTACATTTTGGGAATCGGCCATTGATTTTGCACGTACGTAATATATATATATTTATATATGTTACCTAATTACATAGTATAAGTTTTCTAGGATACTCTTAAATAGAAAAATAAAAAAGATGATAGATTACCCTCCTATGTTTGTCTAATAAATTGATGCAAAGTTATCAAACGTTCAGTCTATATTAAAAAAAATTATATATATATATATATATATATATATATATATATATGTATATCTAATATAAATGTATATCTACCCAAAAGACGTCTTCAATTCATACGCTCGAGACTTAGAAATGTTTATCGGCAGCTGAAAAATAACGGTAAATATTGTTCTCTATCTCTAACGTGACAAGCTACTTTTTGGAGAGGGGGGGGGGGGCAATAACGTTCAACTCAAACAAAACGCAAAAAATATAATCTCCTGACCCTCGAATTAAAATCTCAGAAGCTTCTTATTAGTTAAAATTAAAATTCACAATAAATATAACATTTGTATATCTACCCAAAAGACGTCTTGAATTCATTCGCTCGATATTATTATTATTGTTGTTGTTGTTGTTGTTGTTGTTGTTGTTGATGATGATGATGATGATGATGATGATGATGATGATGATGATGTATTGATTTCCATTATTATAATTAACATTATTGGTAGAAATGGGATAGAAATAGTGTAAGTGGTAATTATTAGTATTATTAATACTATTTACTTATATAAATCACTAAATTGCATTTTAATTTTAATTGTAATGTAAACTAAATTAATCTCCATTTAAGTTTAAGCAAAAAATAAAATAAAAATTTACTTAAACGGCTTCCATTAGTTGAAAGACCCCGCTTTTACTACAAAAAACAGACAAACAAATTATTCTCTTCCTCTTTCATGCAGCATGTCAACCTACATTCTTCGCACTCACATTTCGTTCAAATGTTTAAACCTGGCATAGCAACAAACTCACTCAAACCTCTCAATTTATAACTTGACACCCAGCAAATCCCTCTTTTCCCCATCTAAACTTATGATCTAGGACCTTGAATATATTCCATAAATAGATTAACGTTTCAATCTTTTAACTCTTCACCTAAATTTACAAACGTTTTTTTTTTTACATCGTTTTACATTTAACCATGTGACTTTCCAGTTTTGAATTTGGCTTTTTATTTTTTATTTTATTCTCATTCTTTTCCAATATGAACATCTGACTAAAATATAAGACTTTTTCCGCTTGATGGCATCTTAGTTTCTAATAACTATTGATCGATAACATCGACACGCCAGTGTAGCCATTTTTTGTACATGTCTGTATAAATAAAAATAATTATATATATATATATATATATATATATATATATATATATATATATGAGAGAGAGAGAGAGAGAGAGAGAGAGAGAGAGAAAGAAAAGATAGGCAGATATAAGTATCTAGAATGTATTCTATTTTTTGTGGATGGGGGTGGCACACGCACTTGTTTCGACTCTCTTTCGTCACATACATTCACTTAAATTTCTTTTGCTGTTCACACAAAAAGTGCTTTATGCATTCAAATCAAAAGACAACGATCAAGTCGTAAGATACGTTTCACTTGTGCGTTTATCAAAAAACGAGTTTGAAACAATGAATATCAGTTGTTTGGGCGATAAACCTAACAGGGGTGACGTTTATCCGACCCAACACGGTTCCACTGTATCAACGAGATTTCTAAATTGAAACGTTTCCGCTGTAAGTTTTCTCACACACTAATAACATTTCCAAACACATAAGTTTACTGATTGTCAAGCGACGGGCCTTAGCTAAGTGTGATGAGGAATAGAAATGGCGGATTCTTCATCATTCCGACAAAATAAATGGAATTTATGTTTTTCATTTATAGAGAAATGCCCACTTGAAAATGTCAACCATAGTTTTATTATCTGTGCGATTCTCTCTCTCTCTATCATATATATATATATATATATATATATATATATATATATATATATATAGGGTAAGGTGCACGATAAGTCATGAAAATGAAATGCGGTGGTAGGAAAAATGTGTGAAAAAAGACAAACAGAAAACAGGTAAAAATACAGGAGAAAAACAAAAACAAGAGATTTTACCGATTTCGTTCGCATTAACGAACATCTTCACTTTTTATGAACAAAACCGGTAAAATCTTTTGTTTTGATTTTTCTCCTAAATTTTAACCTGTTTTCCGTTTGTCTTTTCACACACACACACACACACACACACACACACACACACATATATATATATATATATATATATATATATATATATATATATATATATATATATATATATATATATATATATATATATATATACTAATGATAATAGAATTAACGATAAGTGAAATATCGTAGAGTGATCTATCTCGATAAAATAAAGCTCAATACGTTGAGTAGAGCAATCAATTTTAAAGAAAGAAAGATGAAGATAAAAAATTGTACAAAATTACATAAAGTTACATAAATTAATACAAATTTAAAATAATAACTGCATACACAAAGATGTGGTCTATGCATGTACCGTAACTAAATTACCCCAACGCACCACTAACCTAAACAATACCACCGAACTTACATCACCCCTTCCTACAACCCCCACCTAACTCTAGAACCCCAAACTCGAACCAGCCTAGTAACACCATAATGCCTACAACCAGAAGCAACCCAGTAACTGACAGGATAGCTAACCCTAGGATATATACATACATAGGATCGACATCGCAATTTATAAAATCCAGAATCTTCACCCATACTTACTCATTCAATAACAATACCAATAACAACACCTCTCTAACTAAATTAATCAAAGATTTTAAGTCAAATAACACTCAATTTTCCCTAAAATGGTCTATACTGAAAAAAAATCAAAATCCTACACACCAGGCTCAAAGAATTGCCACCTATGCACATCAGAAGCACTAATGATACTCACAACTGCAATAGAGAAAACCGTTGTAAACTCAAGAAACGAGATAATTTCCAGATGCCAACATAAGAGAAGATTTAAATACCCACAGCTTGTAACCCCAATAGACACCCCCGCCCCAGAACACATAAATGCACATAGCCCGACCATCCTCACTCCTCTATCAGATTTATTTTTAACCCAATAGCAACACATATAGTTAATTACACAACCACACGACCTCTTTAGCATCGATCTTCCACTACGGATAGACCCCACTGCCCCACCCACCTCTCTCAACAAATATCGACCTAATACTAAAAGACTAACAGCTCAATAATACCCCCTGGCGACAAGATAATTCAATATGATGTAATATAAGTTAATATAATATTAATCTAGATTCATACACTGAATTCCACCTTTTAACCCTACTAGAATCAGCTTACATAATTTAATATAATATTGGGTTACGCAAAATTATAACCTGCCTTGCCTTCAGAATAAAACACTCACAATTTTAATACATCTGCTCTGAAAATAATATTCCTCCTTTTGATAATAATAATAATAATAATAATAATAATAATAATAATAATAATAATAATAATAATAATAATAATAATAATAATAATAATAATAACAACAACAATAATAATAACAACAACAATAAGAATATCAATTACGGCTACATATTAATCCCTCTCACATATCTCCCTATCTGATAGCTTCATCGCACTTAGAAACCTCCTTTAACCTCAAAATATAAGCAACTGAATTACCCCACTCCACAGGCACACCTTAGCTGACCACTCAAACTTGAATTTATAGACTTCACTAACCCCCAACCCCGCCCACTCCTTCACACTACCCTTAAAATATTAGCCGCACGCATTATTCCTTTTTGACCTCGGTGGATCCGGTTGGCAAAGCTCCCTACCCTAAGCAAAATATTTAAGATGATATATAAAACTTTTGAAACATTTCTCTGCCAAGGAAGCCAGGAATTGAAGGCAGATATGAACTTTTCCACATAACGCCTTTCAACAGACAATCTTAACCTCGGATTTGCCGAATTGGATATTTAAAATACCAATACAGGATTTTTACTTGTAACTCCACGGAAATATACTATAACGGAGTACGAATTCATACGGACCAAGTGAGATATTTTGAACTCTCCACCTTTTATTTGTTAAAAACTTTCTTCAATTCTACAAACTGTTACTTTTACTATTAACTATCTACACCATAACGTCCCTTTCGTCTTTAAAAATCACTTCGCAATACTGGTAATTTTTTACTTCCCGACCTTTTATTTCTTTATCCCCAACCTCTTTTGTTTTTTATTTTTCAAAGTGAAATGGAACTAGGTAATATTTAATTGTTATAAATACCATATTACCAGATTTTATCCTCTGTCGAGAAGAGTTTTATCTTTGAAAAAACATGGTTTAAGGAGTAAAGTAACTCCTTGCATCTGAACTTTCGATGTAATAAACTTTGTATTAATTTATGTAACTTTATGTAATTTTGTACAAGTTTTTGTCTTCATCTTTCTTTCTTTAATATATATATATATATATTATTATTATTATTAGTCGCCCCCAATTTATGCTCTGCAACCTAGTGATTAGTATTAATACAACCGTCAAAATCATAGCTTTAATGCATGTGCCTTCGTAGTTGAACACTGTTGATGTCGTCTGACTACCGTGCCAGCTCAGTACAATAGGATTAAACTCGCACCAATTCATGTAGTTGATTATATTAACAACACCTCTCCTGAGTCGGCACTGCTTGATTCCAATGGCAAGCAGTTCAAGACGACTGGAAACAATGCCGAGATAAACAGAGAGCACATACAGCACCTGGTAGTCCCAAATGGTCACCCATTTAATACTGGCCAGGCTCGACGTCGCTTAACTTCGGTGATCTAACGGGAACCGGTGTGTCAACGTGATTGATTTTCCATTATTATTATTAGAATCACAATACATAATTAATGTGGTTATTAATATTATTCATATTATGACCATTGACATTATTACCAATTGTGAATAATAATGATAATTATTATTATCTATATATTAATACGCTAAGGTGTACGTACGTGTGTCACGCTTCCGGCAAACGCTCTGCGCATGCGTGCCGCACCTAGATTATTAACAACATTTAATTAGTCTAATTTTTGCATCATATTATAATAATTCCCTTTAGCGCAACGGTAAGGTACGTAGTAATTTTGTCTTTGGCCCGACTGGTTTATAGTTCGATCCAACCAACCGCTACGATTTTTTTTCTACATTTCGAGGGGATGGGGAAAAATAATACATTTTTTTTAATCACCTGGTCAAAAAGTACTTTTTTGTGTTGCTTAAAACTTAAAACTATTTTTTGTTTTTATTTTGGCGTTTTTAGGGCATGTCTATTATTTTTTTATTTTTTTTCGTTTTTTGAACGGACGTTAAGCAATGTTTTTTTTTTCAATGATAGTTTGAACTAAGTATTTATTTTTTATTTGCACCACTTCTTAAAGTGTTAAAACATTTATTTATTGTTTTTGGATGGTAAGGGATCAGTATTTATTTTTTAAATGTTTTGAACGGACAATAAGCAATGTTTTTTTTTTTTTCTCAGTGAAACACCGAGAGCGTGGTCGAAAGAAAGAGAGAGTGTGTGTTCGTAAGAGAGGGAGGGGGGATACAGAAAGAGTGAAAACGCAATAAAAACAAATAAATAAATCGCAAAAAGTAAACTTACTACCAAATAGAAGGTGCTTTGTTACATTAGGACCCGCGCTAACTTTGACCCCGTCGTTAGGGTTAGGGTCAGTGAGGGGTTAGGGTTAGCTATAAAGTTCAGGGTCATTGGGGGTTAGGATTAAAGGTAGGGTCAGGGCCAAAGTTAGCCCAGGTCCCAATGTAACAAACTACCAAATAGAGACGTAAAAAATAAGACAATGACAATGATATTGTATAGTTAACATCTGAGAAGTTAAGTTTCTTATTTTGTGTCACGATCTGACACTCCCATTTAATAAGATTTAGTATTTACTTTTGCCCCTGACAACGGGGGAGGGGAGTCGCGACCGATAGTGATTGCTGAAGAGACAGCTTTTACCCCGACAACCGAGTAATATAATAAATATATATACTTCCATCCCGTCACGCAAAATTTTGGTGAGTAAGATATGTGCATATTTCTAGCCACCGGATAATATTATTAACAGTAAATTATACAGATTGATGTAGAAAACACTGTGGAATTTCCACAGGGTCCCGCTAGTAACTATAATTATAATTATTATCATGATTATTTGCTATTATTATTATTATTATTATTATTATTATTATTATTATTATTATTAGTAGTAGTAGTATTATTATTATTATTATTATTATTGTAAACATTAACACTATTATTGTTATAATTATAATTATAATTATTACTATTATTATTATATTTATTACTATTACTATAATTATTTTATCACTATTAATAACAATTATTACTATTATAATAATTATTAAAGTATTATTATCATTATTCTCATTAGTATCATTATTACTATCATCGTCATCAGCATCGTCATCGTCATAATCGTCTGTATTATTATTACTACAATTATTATTACTATTATTACTATATAATCTTTATTATAATAATGATTAAAATTTGTATTATTATTAATTTTATCACTATTATTATTACTACTATTATTATTACTAGTATTTTATTATTATTAGTAGTAGTAGTAGTAGTATTCTATATTTTTATTTTATTATCATTATTTAATAATGATGATAATAAAATAAAAATATGGAATACTACTACTACTAATAATAATATAATTATTTTTATTTTATTATTATTTATATCACGGGTCCTGCTAGCACCATCATCATATCATGTTAGTAACCCCCAGTATTCTTTTAATTATTTTAGTTATTTGAATTATTTGAATTATAATTATCTTACTTATTACATTTCCTAATTCTCAACCGTTCTTCGTTTAAATAAATTAATAAAATTAATAATTTAATAACAAAATTGAATATTAGAATTAAAAAAGCGACGAAATAAAAATAAAATAAAAATAAAAATCATAAACTTACAAGATTAGATATTAAATGTTTTTAAAACCCCGCCATAATTGCTAAACTAAATTTAAGACAGACTTGAAATAATGTGTTCCTGCTGACCTAGAAATTAACCTGACATAAACACGTCTAGATATTAGTAACGAGAGTCCCCCTTTTCTCCACTTCCCTCCCACTTCCCCCCCCACTTCCCTCGCTTCTCTCCTTCTTTTCTGTATCATCAACGAGTATATTTTATTTTTATTCTACATTATATTATTTTTGATTTTCAACGGTCTCAAGTCTCACCACGTGACTTTCCAAAATTTAAATTTTCTTTTTTACTTTCCTTTCTCTTCTTGTTCTCCCCATCTTTCATTCTTCTCAAATATGATTTGAGGTAAGAATCGGATTCTAATCTAATTCTCCCTGATGAGATTTTTAATAGCTGTAAGTCAATAAAATCGACATTCCAATGTCGCAGACTTTGTACATGTCTGTATGAATAAAAGTAATCATATATATATATATATATATATATATATATATATATATATATATATATATATATATATATATATATATATATATATATATATATATATATATATGGGGTAAGGTGCACGATAATTCATGAAAATGAAATGCGGTGGTAGACAAACTATGTGAAGAATGACAAACGGAAAACAGGTTAAAATGCAGGAGAAAAACAAAAACAAGAGATTTGTCCGGTATTTTAGAAAAAGAAAATAAATAAAAATATAAAAAAAGAATAAGAAATAAAGAAGAATATGTCACCCACTTGTCAAATCATATTTCAATGTCACTAAATGTCTTCTCATACGGTCTAATCGGATCATCTTTTCCTTCTCCCATGTGTGTGCTTTCAAAATAACATTGTTTACAAATCTTCACTTTTTCTGAAGACGTTCGCTAACACGAACGAACCCGGTCAAATCTCTTGTTTTTATTTTTCTCCTGCATTTTAACCTGTTTTCCGTTTATCATTTTTCACACACACACATACACACACACACACACATAAATATATATATATATATATATATATATATATATATATATATATATATATATATATATATATATATATATATATATATATATATATATATATATTAGAGGAAGCATTATTATAATCAATGAAACAGACGAGTGGAAAAAAAAAGGAAAATTGTTAAAATTACCTTAAGGCCTTGTCTTCTAAAAGATTAGAATTTAGAATATCCCAACACATACCACGTGATATTCGCCTACACAAGGTTTCGAGATCATCCGGGAACTTCCAGGCACAAGAATCAGCCATCGGTAATCACCTCGTTAGTACAAATAGTTGTTCTGACAAGTATTCCGATGGGTGGTTTTCTGTTTTACACAGTGCCAGGTCGAACTACCATCTCAATATTATTGAGGCGTTAGTCATTAACAACTCTCGACCTAGCCTGTGTAGACAAAAGATTTTGAAGCATCAGTTGGAGATCTTTAATGATTCAAAGCCACCATAACGTTGAGAGATTTACCCTTTTTTTTTCTCTCTCAATCGTTTCCTCCAACTGAAATAAGTTTTTTCCCCTCATATCTCATTCGATTTTTAGTTTTTAATTTACCATTCTGACGTTTCCTCTCAGAGGGTCAGACGACAAGGCCTTAAGGTAATTTTAACAATTTTCCTTTTTTTTCCCACTCGTCTGTTTCATTGATTATAATAATGCTTCCTCTAAAATTAATCCTACGATTCTGTTGTACACGAAATTTACTTATATATATATATATATATATATATATATATATATATATATATATATATATATATATATATATATATATATATATATATGTGTGTGTGTGTGTGTGTGTGTGTGTGTGTGTGTGCGTATACATATATATGGTAATTGTGTATCACAGCTCTTCAGTGCGGCTAGACTAGCACCTCTCCCTAGCCAGAAATCGAACATTCCACCATCTCGTCGACAGTCGTCAGTTCTGTCCATTAGGGCAGCGGGAGAAGCGCTCTTAAATGATATCTAATGTGTTTAATTATTTAAACACTGACCACCGCTTCACCGTGCTCAATTTGTTTATTTACAAAGAGCTTTGCATTACGCTAAGAAGCAACGATAGTGCTCGAAGGAGAGCTTATATTGTAATCCACGGGCATACTGTTTCGCTGTATCACAGCTCTTCAGTGAAGCTAGACAAACACCTCTACGTAACAAGTGATCGCAACTGCCGTCGCTCTCTTCGAATATATATATATATATATATATATATATATATATATATATATATATATATATATATATATATATATTATATATATATATATATATATATATATATATATATATATATATATATATATATATATATAATACATAATCTATGTCTCTCTCTCTCTCTCTCTCAACCTCTTTCTCTCTCTTCCTTTGGTTTCCTCTAATTGTCCATTCGATCTTCCATTGAAAGAATTCTCTGCGTTCATGATGAATTGGTGAAACGGCAAAGACAACATCGGTTATCGACGGTGTGTATTATATGATACACACTTCACGACGACACGACATCATATCACATTCATATATCATTTGATTCAATATTTGTCTAAATACTGCAATACAAAACACTTGTTCGTTTTTTTCGCCATACCTGTTCGTTGTGGGCCTAATGGATACCGACGTTGTGTATGTTCAAATCTGATCAGATTTATTGTGGCCATTTATGCACTAATACTGTTGGGAAAGGTATTAAACCCAATTTTCTCCAAGTAAAAAACTTGTTGAGTTGAATGATGAATAGTTTACAGTAGTTTTTATTTCAGCATAAATACAAAAGACGTGTTCTGCAAGTGCTGTTCGTATCAACGAGCAAGTTACGATTACTGTACTAGCTTGACCCTGTTTTGTTGGCATTTGTCCCCTTCAACGTTGGCTACAACAAATAGAGTCCACAGAATGGACCACGTAACGGTTGTCAACATCCCAAGTGAACGGAGTGCTATGAACCTGAGAGAATTCGAACAAATGTATTAAAGTTGTTTACAGTTGTTTCAAGACGATGTTTATTTTCAGTCATACAATAAAATTTGTTGAAACGGCGTCTCTCATTAAAACGGTATTTCTAGAGCCCTTTTCATGCATTGCTGAGACTTTAACTATTGTGAAATCTAATGATAATATCCTTTATTTAAAATCCGAAATTATCTCATCCTGACCCCAGAGTGTAAATTCAAATTCGACCAACTTAAAATAACTTAATTTATTAAACCTAAACTTGTATATGAACTTTACACTAATTGTACCCTACATCATAAATGGATAAATAACAACCCCCTTTAAAATTTTTAATATATTCCTTATGTAATAATAATAATAATAATAATAATAATAATAATAATAATAATAATAATAATAATAATAATAATATACTTTTCTAAATTATACTAATAAAATAGCTATTAGTAGAACCGAATAACCATAGTAATAACATTATTGTTACCATCAATCTGTCTCAGGAGACAAGGTATTTCTTCCTCTCTGATTAGTCCGAAGCCGAATTGCAGCGTCTGTTGTGACTGTGCTAGCCTATCCTGGATCGGCAGGCCTTGTTTCAGTTGCTATAGATGTAGATTGTGTCTGGTTCTTAGAGTTCTGTTGCAGCCCTCTGTCGTTTGTGCTCTCTACCCATCCACACCTCTTGAAGCATGCCTTCACAACATTTCTCCAACGGCGTGGATTTTTAGCCACAGAACCCCAACTTGCTGGATCGATGCCACCTGGCTCGATATCTCGCGTGAATATATCCTTGTAGCGTATGACATGTCTTCCTGTTCGACATGTCTTACAAGCTAACCAAATAGAATGTCTTCGTGGATCCTCCCATTCGCTAAGCTTGGCCAAGCCACCAGAATAATATTAATATATTGATCTTATAACATAATATGAACTAATATATAGATCTTATAATGAGTTATAAAATAATCTATAGATATTATAATATAATATGAAATAATATATAGATCTTATAATGAGTTATAAAATAATATATAGATATTATAATATAATACGAAATAATATATAGATCTTATAATATAATATAAAATATGTATAGATCTTATAATCTAAATTATAATCTAAATGCGAAAGTTGCGTTCATTTCTCGCACGAATGGTAAAGTCAAAAAGGTCTATTTCCAATTAATTCAACTTATTTTTTAGCCGTACCACTTTTTTAATATACCGTTTATAGAGATGTGATATCAGATTCGCAGGGTTTACTAATTTGCATATTGGTTTTGTAAAAGTTAATTTTATTAATTAACTATTATTTGGTATTGTTTTTTAAGTCGATGATTTTTTAAATTTTAATATAACAAATATTCTGTATCGCAATATTGTTTTATTCTCTAGACAATTATTTAGCATTTATGTGCAAACGTTTTTCTAACGTCATTCAAGTGTTTCAAACATCGGTCGATTTTTGTAAATTGCCAGTGAAAAGATAAATGTGTTTCTTCTCTCTTTTCTTTAGGTCACATTTAAAAGGTAAATAAATGTTTTGAAAATACCAAAATGTTAAAGTTTCGTGTTTGAAAAGTTTATTATTTCAAACTAGCAGAGCTACCCCGTATTGCCCGGGGGAATAGTAATTTATTTGTTATCAATAACAATTGTATTTCCTACTGTTGTCACACGCGAGGTAATTCTTAATGTACGAATCGAAAACAACTAATCGAAGTGAAACTTACCCCCCCCCCTCCCCAAAAATGCGAGTTACATCTAACTAATGAAAGAAATACTCGCGTAAAGTAAAAAAAGAAAACGCGGGATAAGTTTTACTTTAGTAAATAAACTAATCTTATCTCTCTCTATTTATGTCTCTCTCTTTGGCTATGTCTTTCTTCCCCTCTCTCCTTCTCTCTCTCTTCTGTTAAGGACGCCGTATTATTATGTTATTGTCTTTTTATTATTGTTTGAAGCAATAGTTTCGTCGATAGTAAATATATTTTGGAATAATAAAGAAACGCAATAGTGTAGAACATTTTAAATAGAATTCGATGAATGAGAAAATAACGGTAAAACAGAATTAAGAAGGCAATTTTGGGTAACTATCAGATGAAATATTTAATAGAATTTGATATGTATATTTATCAATAGTGTAAATATCATGAGCCAACAAGAATGTCGGGGGTTAACAGGTCGAAACGTTATTAAAATAACAATCAAGATGATAATAGTAGTCCGAATGAACCAAATAATAAAGTTCTTATTTTGTTTTGAATTGTTGTGACTATTGTTCTCATTTTGGATGTTATTCTCACAACATTTCGTCTGATGTAACCGCTAACATTCTTCAGGTGTATCTTGTCGAACTCGGGAATCTGTACGAAACTTCGAACAGCACATTTTATTTAATCCATGAGGTTAGTTTGCTCTAGTTCGATCAGCCATGACCGGGTAGAAGTCGTAATCAATTCGCAATTGTATTCTTAGTATCACCCGCATTGAGGATTGAACCTTACACCTCTAGATGAGTGTCAACTGAATGTTACTTAGTACTTTATCTGTTACGGCCGAAACGTTGCGAGAATAACACTCAAGATGAGAACAGTAGTCCGAATAATCCAAATAATACAAATTATCAATCATCATCTAAAAAAATTCGGAAACATAATAAAGTTCTTGTTTTCTAAAAGTTGATTCTGTTTAGGACAGATGTTGCAATATCGTTCGTTGTCAGCCATTATGATTTTTTCTTATTTCTTTTGCAGATGCATTTATTTTGCAGATGCATTTCCTTTGCTTAATACTTTTTGCTTCCATTTGCAGGAATACACATCCTAACTGTACATGCACTCGTTAGAGTAGTAGTTTCCACAGATAATCGCAAGAACACCCACTTTTATTGCCTTTATGTTTTTTTATTTTATTTGAAAAACCCAGTTCTTGGTCGACTATATTAAATAACAGGAAGCGCTCTTAAAATATGGTTCTTGCCTTATGACTTAACGCAAACACAAATCAGTTTTCTGTCAAAAACAGAGTTTACCATTTTCTACCGCCATCTTTTTCGTTAAACCTTTAATTTAGTAGAGACGTCGGTGCAGTTTCTCTCGACTTCCCGTTCTTAAAAGCTGTAAATTTTCCATTTTTCATATTTCCTTTTCTCGGAATTATGAGAAGTTTCATAAATAGCAATTCATGGGATAGACGAACTCTTGATCAAACGATCTACAATAAAGAGAACACATATCTCTGTTAGATTTGAGAATTGCTTTTAATTTCTGTAAATATTCTGCTGCATATGGTTGTCATATGAAGGGTTGGAAGAAATTTTATGGTAGAAATTATAAACAAATGAAGTGTCAGTTTATAAGAAAAATCTCTTTTACTGCTCTGACACAGAAATAAACAGTATATATATATATATATATATATATATATATATATATATATCTTAAGTAAATGATATTAAATTATTTTTTTCATTCTTTTTATTTAATTTTTTTTCATTTTAAAATTATTTTTAAACTGGGTGTCGCTAAAATGATCCAGAGTTCATGTTGTCGAGATGACAATTTTGCAGACGTCCGCAGGCATACTCGTCAAAAAATGAGTAAAAGTGAAGAAAAATTTACACTCGAGAACTCATAAAAACAGCAAGGACAACAAAAAAAAAACATATAATTTATATGAAGCGCATTAGAATGAAATTCTTCTACATAGCAAGGCTTATTTTAACGTGTAGAAACGATTTATTACGTTTTTCAAACGATAAAAGCACAGAATAGTTAACACTCGAGAACCCATACACTAAAGAAAATGGCGGGACCGGGTGGTTTAAATTTGTTTCAAACGATTTCAAGATGTTTTTAAAACGATAAAAAATCTTATAAATCGTTTACCAGGTTCAAATTAGGCTGGTTCGGTAGAGAATTTAATTCTAATGCGTTTCATATAAATTATGTTTTTCTTTGTTTTGTTTACGAGTTCTCGAATGTTAACAATTCTGTGCTTCTACCAAATGATTTAAGTGTATTTTACAGTTTAAAAAGAAACATAGGGGAAACATTACACTAGACTGAATTAAACATCGACATAAAAAGCTGCTCAACATCAAACCTCCACAACAAAAATGGGTACACTATTAACCAATCATCGCGTTCAATAACAAAAAAAAAACAATGAATTTCTATAATCTCTGTCAGCTCGTTGAATCTTCCGAACGACGAATGGGAAAAAAAGAGAAAAATTTGCTTGTAAACAGTTTATTTTCTTCGTTAAATTAAGAGAAACAAAGAAAAAGAAATTGCTTAAAAACAGTTGTTTCGGTGTTTATGTTAACAAAAAAAAATTTGAAAAAACTGTAAAAAAATTATTTTAAAAACAATGAAAAAACAAAAACATTTGCTGAACAAATCAGACAAAATCATCTTTTTAAACTTTCCGGTGCACAAACTAAAAAAACAACATTTTATTAAAAAACATTTGATTAAAAAACATTTTATTTAAAAACATTTGATTAACAATGGTTCCTTTGATAGAAAGCAAAACAAAAATAAACATCTAATTAATAACAGTTGTTTAACTATGGTTTGTTCGTTCTTTATTTTTAATATATGTATTTTAGTTTGATTTTCTTCGTCGTAATCTATCGGCTGCACACTTACTGCTGAACTATCGGTGATTTGTGGGTACTCATTTTGGGTAAGGATAGTTCGCTGACCAACCAATGAGTTGGCTAGACTCAATAGAAAACCGAATAAAATAAAATAGGTTAATGAAAACTGTGAAAGTACAATTTAAATGTACGTTTCCCCACCATTTATCAACCCGTAGATTACATATTAGTATATTATCTTTACATACATTACATGTAAACATTGCATGTTGTGGTTATACGCAGTACATAATTACATTACATATATCATATGCTGTCATTATATGTAATCACTTGTGGTTATATATATTACACACAGTAATTATATACATATGTTGTGGTTGTATATATTACATGTTTTAATTACATACTTTACTTGTCGTTATTGCGTACATTACATATTTAGATCACATCACATAACCATATAATTATATGTCATCGTTATGTAATTACATATTCTTATCACATACATTGCATGATAGTGTTACATAAATGAAATAATTACTTGTTGTTGATTTATATATTACATATTGCGATTATGTGCATTATGCATTATGAGTATATGCATTACATGCTGTAGTTACACACACTACACATTGTCGTTAGATAATTACATATTGTCGTTACATACATTACATGACTTAATTACGTGCATTACATGTTGTGGTTCCATACATTATATCTTGCGATTACATACATTACATGTGGTTACATACATTAAATGTTCCAATCACATACATTTTACGTTTTGATTATATACATTACATGTTGTGCTTACATACACTACATGTTGTGATTACCTATATTGCATATTGTGATTACATAAGTACAAGTTATAGTTACGTATATTACATGTTGTCGTTACATGCAGTACATATAGCTATTACATGCGTTATATATTATGATTATATACATTATATGTTGTTGTTACATATATTACACATTATGGTTCACACTTTGGTTACATACATTACATGTTTCGCTTATATAATTACCTGTTGTGGTTACATATATTATATATTATGGTCACATATATTACATATTGTGGTTTCATACAATACACGTTGTGTTACATACATTATATATTGTGGTTACATACATTACATATTTCGATTATATACATTATACATTGTGCTTATATACATTATATGTTGTGGTTACACACATTATACGTTGTGATTACATAGATTACATATAGTCGCATACATTACACATTGTATTTACATATATTGCCGGTTGTGGTTACATTATATGTAGTGTGTTTTTACTGTAATGTTACATGTGTTTCTGTGTCTTTGTTTTGTGGTATTGGTATCTTTTATACAGAACTTCTTATAGATACGCGTGTACGCATCTAAAAAGGCAGGAAAATATGACAATATGCTTGTACTTTCGTTTCAACGTATGTTATCATCTTCGAAGCCCATTAAAAATGAGATCGTCCGATCGCCAAGGCTGAAATTGTTGGTTATCTGATGCCACTGGCTGCCAAAGTTTAGACGTTAAATATTTCAAAATGAATTGTTCCAAAATCGAATAGGATATCATAAATATCATAAATAGAATTCTGACATCGTAACTGATGCTGGAAAAATGAAGGGCAACCAATAGCTGAGAAGTATTATTTGTCTTCCTCTTTCACTTTACGCTTCTAAACAGTGACATACTTGCTGGGGTTTCAGCTTTCCAAGTGACAAGTGTACCATTGGTGAAGTGGCTCTCCTATACTATATAAATATGCAACACAGAAACCAACACATAACTGTTTTAGTAATTAAAATGAATAATAAGAAAAGCGTACAGGACACAAAAAGGCAGTGCATGAACAGAAATGAAGCAAATGGTATGGCGGAATAGGACTTTAATTGTACCCCTTTTATTATGTATTTAATGAAAATTAAATTTTTAAAGTTTGTTTATTTACTAATGAGTCACCACTACTCCAGTCTAGAAACACTAGAGTATAAGTGTTAATGAGATGAATAGACTGTCAGCTGAATGATAAATAATATTATGAGAGGATTGAAAATGATGAATGGAAAAATTTGCTGACTTATGAGGAATGTTTATGATAAGTATTTGTTGACATTGCATATGAAGATGACAGTGAATGGGACTCATTTCCTGCAATTAATACTTTTGGATGCAGGCCATCTCTCCTTTTATGAAAGGAAAGGGAATTGGCAAACGAATTTAATTTTATGCTACAAATGCAGCAATTTTAGGTTTGAGAGGGGCATTTCAGAAAATTATAAAATTAAGTGATTTTTAAAATTTTACCATCATAAAATCCTATTTTGTTGACTATATAAATAAATTGATACTTACTGGTATAAAAAAAGCTTCAAATAGTTGATAGAAAAATTCGTAATTGAATGAAGCAATGTTTATATTATAGATTATCCACGCATGAACTTGCAATTAATCAGAACTCAGCGAAATTGCCCTAGGCATAATGGAACCCGCAGTGCCTAACGTGGCGACTATGGCAACAAAACCTGAATGACAATCACCAATAAGGTGGTCAGAAACCAGGGAAAGGTTCCTTCTACAGGAGCGATCAAAACCCTGATGTTGATGTTGATGTTGATAGTAATCCAGGTAAAGTAAATATATACGTGATAAGAATCCAAAGAATTTAAACCGGGCTTATAAAATGTGCTCAATATAAATTAGAGCTTCATATATTGTTTTTATTCAAACAGACATGTACAAATCTGCGACACTGGCATGTCGATGTTATCGATCTACAGCAGTTAAAAGCTGGAATCTCATCAGGGAGATTTAGAATTTGATCCTTCCCACAGATGGTATTTGGGAATAATGAAATGGGAGAGAAAAAGAGAGAAAGGAAAGAAAACGAGAAATTTAAAATTTAGGAAGTCACGTGGTCTGACTTTAGACCGCTTAAATAAAATAAAATATACTTGTTGAGGATAAGGGAAAGAAAGGAAAGAAACGAAGAGAGGGGGGAAAGGGAAATCATTTTAACTAAAGTCTAAACGTGTCAAAATGTAAGGTTGACATCCATATCTACAAGCAGACATATTTCAAATCTGTGTCAAGTGAACGTTTATGTCTGGGTTTGATTTTTTTTGTATTTACTACGTTGTTTTATTTATTTTATCTTAAAAATGTATTTTTGTTATTAATTCACTCATTTTATTAAGTTTTTTTTTGAATAGAACAGAATGTCCACTGCAACAACATTGCCAAATAACCCAAATAGTCTTCCAGGTCACAATTCCAACTAAAGAAAACCACACCTTAAAGAAATACTATATAGGTATGGCTGATAACACTTTTAAAGAAAGATATAGCGGCCATAAATGCTCATTTAATAATTCTGTCTACAAAAATAGAACTTCATTCTCTATATACGAACTTGCTGATAATAATCAATCACCAACAGTGATCTAGAACACTATTAGAAAAATCAGTACCTGCAGTTCCCTAAATTCACCCTGTTACTTATGCCTAAGTTAAAAACTGGACATAATTAGATTTAGTGATAGAGGTAAACTTCTAAACAAAAAACAAGTAACCTCAACTAACTGCAGGCACAACAGATCACACGTACTTAGTAATTTACATATAATCTCTTGAACCAATGTTACCATTGATTAATAAAGTAAACACTAAAATAATATAATAATAAAAAATCAATAAAAAAAATCTCTTAACCCTAACTAAACCCATCATTCTGTAGTATCTATTAAATCTCTTAGAATTAATTACCCCCACTATGCAATACAAAAACACAGCAACACTAGGGCCCCTATTATAATATATACCTTATCTATCCACAAACATACAAACATAGTTATACATTTATATATCATGTATTATACCATACTCGGTATAATTATCATAATAATATTTAGATTTATTTTTCCATTACTATTATTATAATAAGAACTACAATACATTACTATTACCATCAACACTATTAACAACTGCGAATAAGTATTATTATAACTATTACTATCATCATTACTATTATCATTATTATTATTATTATTATTATTAATATTATCGTTAATATTATTACTAATACTAACACTATTATTGTTATTATTATTATTATTATTTATTATTATTATTATTATTATTATTTCTATTATTGGTTCTGCGAAAACCATCATTACATCACGTTAGTAAACTTTAGTAATGTTTAAATAATTTTGGTTATTTGATTTATTCAAATTATTATAGTTATCTAAATTCTTATAGTCCCTGATCCCCAGCCGACTCAAAAAAAATAAGAAAAAAAATAATAAAATGAGTGGATTAACAACAGAAATAAATTTAAAAATTAAAAAAATCAAACAGCGTAGTAAATGAAAAAAAAATGAAATTAAAAATTAAAAGAATAACCTAACAGGAAGAAATATAAAAACCCATACATAAACGTTCACCTGACACAGATTTGAAATATGTCTGCTTGTAGACATGGATGTTAACCTGACATTTTGACACGTCTAGACTTTAGTTTAAATGATTTCCCTTTTCACCTCTCCCTCTCTTCTTTCCTTTCCTTTCTTTCACCTATCCTCAACAGTCATTTAAGCAGTCTTAATTCTGACCACGTGTACATGTCTATTTGAATAGAAACAATCATATACTATTTGATATTGAACACTTTATAAAACAATTATATATATATATATATATATATATATATATATATATATATATATATATATATATATATATATATACGAGGGGCGATCAACAAGTAATGCCCCTGACACAATTCCAGTTGTCTGATCTAGATTAAATTTTGCATGTGTAATGATGCATGTGTAATGATTTATATCAGTATGGGTTATGTTGCAAAAAAAAACAGCTCTCAACTAATTGTGGTCTCTGATTTACAGGTGTTTGAACTGAGTCAGGTGTGAAATAAAGCCAGTTGAGTGTCGCGCAGTGATCCGGTTTTTCTATTTGAAAGGACGCACACCAAAGAGACTTTTGATGAAATGAAAGAAACTCATGGTGATGATGCCTCATCATATTACCTTGTAAAACGCTGGCATCGTGAATTCAAACATGGCCGGAAGTCTGTGGAAACAGCTCCCAGACCTGATCGTCCATCTTCTGCCATTGATGAGGCATCTGTCCGTCAAGTTGAGGCTGCCATTTTGGAAGATCGACGCATTACTATTCGCCAAATAGCCCAATAGGTCAATATTTGTACAGTGTATGTGGAAACCATCATTTATGACCATTTACATATGCATAAGGTGTCTGCCAGATTGATTCCCAGGTTGCTCACACCTTTCCAGAAGCAAAAACGCGTCGAGTGCTCGAGGATGAATTTGGAGATGTGCCAAGAAGATGAGTCAAAGTTTTTCAAAAGACTGATTGCACAGGATGAAACTTTGATCAATCACTATGATCCAGAGACCAAAGCCCAGTCAATGCAGTGGAAGCACTTGGACTCACCACCTCCAAAGAAGGCAAGGGTGCATCCCTCCGCTGGCAAGGTCATGCTCACAGTCTTCTGGGACCAGAACGGAGTAGTGATGACAGATTTCCTGGCAAAGAGTACCACAATTACATGAGCCTATTACGCTTCACTTTTAATGAAATTAAGAGAAGCTATCAAAATCAAGAGGTGGAGTAAGATCAGCAAAGGTATCCTCCTCCTTCAGGACAATGCTCCGGTCCATAATTCGCATGTCTCCAGATCAGAAGTACGGGTGCGTGGCTATGAAATCCTTCCCCACCCCTTACTCTCCTGACCTTGCACCCTCTGACTTTCATCTCTTCCCAGCCATGAAGTTGTTTTTGAAAGGAAAGCGTTTCCCAGATGATGCAGCCTTGATTTCTGAAGTTGTCCAGAGCTACATCAAACGATGGGAGAAATGTATAACTAATGGGAAATTCGTATTGACAACGTCTACACAGATTAGCAGTAAATTTATTTGTCTAAAAAAAACTAATGGGAAATTCGTATAGACAACGTCTACACAGATTAGCAGTAAATTTATTTTTCTAAAATAAAAGAGAAAAATTTGGTTACAATTGTCGGTCTGTTATGCGCGCGTGTGCGTGTGCGTGTGTTTATTTATTTTTTGTCTGTTTGTTGTTTGTTGTTTGTTGGTTTGATTCTTTTTCGTTGAAAATTAGACTTTGGCGAAACGTTCTTTCGTATTTTTTTGTTACTGTTGTTATCGCTATTTATTGCTTCTTGTTTTCCTTTTTTAAATCAAAATGGTGAATAACTTTCAGCTGTTTTCAAGGATCTTTGACATTTAAACTCCACGCGCTTTATCGTCAATTTTATTCCTGGGAAGAAACGTTTTCGGCTGGTCATTAATTAACCCTCTCTCTGCGTTTTTTTATCTTTCAAATCTTCAAAAATCTCAACAACGTAACGATTTTGAGATGCGTCCAAGCATCACTCTGTCCGTTCGGCGGTCACGTGTCTGCCTGAATTTTTGCATTTTTAGCGTTAAACATTCAAGTTGAATGAAAACAGTGAGGAGCTTAAAGTAGTAACACAGGCTGTCCGGTTGGCTTCAAAAATCACAGATGCAAATTTATTTTATAAACAAAGAAAGGGACGCTTAATCTTTACGTTAATAATAACTGATAATAATAATAAAGAAAGGAAAGAATGCTTACCCATGCAAATTTATTTAATAAGCAAAGAAAGGGACGCTTAAACTTAATCTTAATAATAACTGATAATAATAAAGACAGGAAAGAATAATCATCACGTATGTAAATTTAATTTTATGAGCGAAGAAGAGGCGACTTTATTTTAATAAATCATAATAAAAAATAAAGGAAAAAATACTACACTATCGCTCACCCGAAAAAGAAGGAGGTAATGCTTGGGGTTATTGTCTTATGACAACAAAACAGATATCCCCCGCTCCAAAGAAAGGAGAAAGTAATTCTGAGAATGGATGTTATCCTGACCAGACAACTGATACTGCATTACCTCCAAAGGAGGAGATAATGCCTCGGAGTATAGGATCATGACTAACGAACATATACTACACTATCCCCCCTTTGACGGAGGAGGTAATTTTTGAGAGGGTGGTCTCAGGATAACTAAACAAATACTACACTAACTCCCACCTTAATTGAGCATTGAGAGATAGTACATTCGTCTGAAAAAGTATAGTAAACTGAATTGAGCATTTAAAGACAGTAAAAATAGTACAATAAATAGCAGTAATAGTATAGTTTCGGCTTCAGACAGACAGATACCAAATCTCCATTAATAATTGATATTAGTAATAGATATCTGCCTCGCTATGTTTTGTGAAAGAATACTTTTTTTGTATAGTTGGATTATTCGAACTGCTATTTTCATATTGCCTGTTATTTTTACAAATGAGAATCGATAATTTCTATTAGTGGGTTGTTAGTTTAATCCAAATAATACAAATTATCAATTCTCATTTGTAAAAAATTCCGAAATATGATTTTCGTAAAAAATTGAATTTTTCAGATGGTATATTTAACGTAATGTTGACACGATTATAAATAGGTGTTCGAACCAAAATCTCCACTGGCTTTGTGCACTTTCTCGGATTTCGGGTTGGGTGCTCATCCAAGATGGCCACTCCCAACTCTTATTTTTTGTCCTTGGCCTCCACAAATAAAATTAATCTTGAAAGGATATCATCCACTCCCAAACTCCACCTCTTTTTATGTTCTCCTCTTACTTAGGTCCATTTCTCATGTAGAGATTGACTTGCTTGTTTTCGGTTCTGAACATACCGGAAAACAGTGGGCGATCTATTCTTTAGACTTTTGTTTGTCCCACTCCCCATTGACAATGATTTTGTACAAATATATTTATGAATAAAATTTCAACTTTCCAACACTTTGTGGATATTATAGGTAAGATGGCACCTAGAGTAAATGCTGAATTGTGGTGAGTGCAATGATTCTAGCCCAGAGTAGGATAGTAAAATATGTTATAACAGACGAAGGATTACCAACGCCCCCCCTTTTTCTTACACTTTTGATAGTCATGTGCCTGACTTGTACAAGATGTAACCTTCATATTTTTTTCAAATAAATTATTCAAAGTGTGTTTTTATGGTCTTGTAGTTATTTTGCGAATAAATAAGTCAATTGAAGTATCTGTTCCGTCCTCAGTCAATGAAGGAGATATATTTCTAGACTGAGGCAATTTTAATCTTTGTCCCAAACAAAAGTACCCCCTTTTTGGGGAGTTGGATTTTCCACATATTAAAAACTGACCTTGTGTCAAACTATGGGTAGGCAAGTAAAATAACAACCCTATAAAATAGTTGGTTTGAGAATCAAATTAAAAAAGATTATCTTTAGTCACATAAATAACAGAGATGAATTCAAAACTTTAACACTCTAGTGACATCAGATATAAATGAAGGGGTGACAGGTGATGACGGTCCTACTAATATTTTGTATTATTTGGATAATTCGGACGACTGTTCTCATCTTGGTTTTTATTCTCACAACGCTTCGACCGATGTAATCTCCATCCTTATTCAGATGTCTGTTGTCGATCTCGAGAATCGTTATGTTTAACTCGGGAATCTGAGCCCTTTACTTAATCCACAGGGTATATTGTTCTCGTTCCGTTAGGCATGACTGGGTAGAAATCTTAAGTAATTCTTAATCTCCTCTACTGAAGATTGAAGCTTCAACCTCCAGAAGACTGTAATTTAGAATTTAATATAACTTAGCGCTTTATCCGTTGCGCTTCGAGTCCATGTTCGACATAATGATTTCTTAGTTCGACAAGACGCACAAGAAGGTCGGGTGTTACATCGGCCGAGACGTCGTGAGAATAACATCCAAGATGAGCTGTACGAATAACCAAAAAATAGAAATTATCAATCCTCATCTAAAAAAATTCCGAAACATAAAGCTATTATATATAATATAGGTAAAAGAAATCTAATGTATGAGATGAAAAGAGAAGGAGAAGGAGTGTCACTTTTGATCTCGAAACGAAAACCCATGGCTTTATGTAATAACAGGAAAGTTTGGGGTTTGTAATCACAAGAGGGGGTGGAATGTGATATCTCATAAGATTTGCAGATTCATTTCAATTATTATCATTAATTAGCTAGTACATGTTTCTTAAAGTAATATTTATTAAGAACCCCGTGGTGAAGTAGAGATGCGAACGAATGCATAAAGCTACTTACTTGAAAAGCTGCTTCTTTCTTTCTCTGTTCGTTTGGCTTTTCTTTTCTCTTCACGTAAAACAAAAAATGTGAAAGATTTCACATATGATCGCGAACTCATCAATGAAAATGATTCCCTCTCGTTTGAAATGACTGTTCGCAAACAGACGCGAACATTGAAATCAAAAATCGAAGAGAGAGAGCCGAAGGTTCAAGAAAACAGATCTAGTCCGGCGAACATCAGAAGACCAGAACTACGACCCCCCACCCGCCCTTCAACCAGGGAAGGTGAAAATGACACTCAAACGGCTGCACAACGTTACTGATCTCGCGCACACTAAGTTCTTGCAGAGAAAATAAGTATACGATACTATTAATAAGTTCGACTGAGCACACTGGGTGCCCTTTGTACAGGGGCCTTGCGTGAAATCGACCTAATCTAACCTACTTAACTGGCAGATTATTTTCCGTCACTGAGAAACAAATATGTGTAGATTTTTTTAATGTCGTTTTTCATGGTAGGCACACTTCTACTTTTAAAATTAAATTAGTTTAAAGCTAAATTATTTTAAAGCTCAATTGATATTTTATCCGATTCAGACCAATAAAAACATTTATTTGGCACACTGGTTAACAGGCTAACTTTATAGATACTTATTACGTAAGAGCCCGATACATCCTAAGATGGAGTACTGTTGCCACATTTGATGAGGTGACGCTCAGAGCATTCTTTCCTGCCTTGACAGAGTACAGAATCAACTTCAAAACCTTGTCCTATTCTCTTACCTACAGCCTCTTTCTTACAGAACAGACATTGCTAGTCTTTCTCTGCTCTGTCGTTATTTTCATGGTAGGTGCCCGACTAAGCTCGAATATCTGGTCCCCCTAGTAAAATATTCACAGCAAAATCTCGTCTAACTAAAACCACACTAAATATTTTTCCTTTATTCCTCTGTGTACCTGGAGCTAAACGGAACTTCCATGAGCAAAGTTTCTTTCCAAGAATGTTCGTCTGTGGAACGCATACCACTAGGATGCTTCCCAGCTGACTACAACATGGTCGTTTTCAAGTCTAATTATTAACAAATTCTTGTTGAGCCGTCCCCTTAAATAATCAAATTCTGCCCAGATCCAACCGTCGTCTGCGATCGTTAAGGTGTTTGTCTGACCATTTACCTCACACAAACCCATTAAACCTTGTCCTCGAGTGGCGTTTGAACCTTAATGAGCTATGACTCGTTAGTAACAAAATAAGTTTCATAAGTGACCAACATTTATGGCGATTTGATACATTAAACCGTGATGCATTAAAAACAATTGTTTCTAAGTGGAATCAGATTCTCGAAACAAGAGGAAGCATCAATTCATTTCAAACAAGGCACATTGCCACTGAGACGTAAAGGGGCTATTGTGAATTAGGGGCAATATTTATAGAGGCACGCTAAGCGGGGGGTTGTGCAGCAAGATGTCTGCTCACATAACATTTACGTTTTTTACATGTTTATACAGTCGAGGAAACAGGGAGCAGGAAATCTAAAAGGCAAGGTGTTCAAAAGAAAGCTTTCCAGCATTTGAGGACCTCTACAGTGGAGGGGTAGGATTTTGCTGATTTTCGGGGGTATTCACATTGAGGGAACACAAGTGTAGCAAGTTCATCGAAGCATATTCCATTAAACTATTTGTAAAACAAGACCAGGGATGCAACATTGCAGCGATAGGCTGGAGATTGGTATACAGTGTGGGATCTATTAGATTAAAAACTAGTTTGGGAACCAGTCTAAGAAGTGCACCAGCTCAGATCTGGCAACAATACTCCATGCATGGGCAAATGGTAGCTTTATAGATGTATAGGATATTTGAAAGTGGGATAAGTTTTCTAGCATGGTAGAGGGGGCCTACCTTCTTTGTTGCAGACGTGGCAATATTTTCTATGTATTTGTTCCAATTCATGTTACCTGTGAATGTTATACCAAAGAGTTTGAATGTTAGACCCCTAGATAGGGTGCTATTTACCATAGTTCACCCAAAACAAGGCAAGCTGCCACTGTAGACGTAAGAGGCTACTGAGAATTAGGGTGAAAGTTTTGGGGGTCATCCTAAATTTGGAGCTTTGCAGTGAGATGCTTGTTCACATTAGTTTAAATTTCTGCATGTTGGTACAGTCGGGCAAAACAAGGAGCAGGGAGGGAGTTGCAAAGGCTGGCAGCACGAGGAAAGAAGCTATAGGAGTAGAAGGATCTCCGGCATCTGGGGACCTCGACAGTGAATGGGTGGGATTTAGCTGATTGTCGAGTTGGTTGTGTGTATTTACCTCAAGGGGGCACTAGGGCAGTAAGTTCACCGGATCACATTCCATTAAAGTACTTGTAAAACAATAACAAGGATGCAACATTGCAGCGATGAAATAGGGGCTGAAGCTTGGTGGATAGTGATGCACCTAGTAGATTAGCAACTTTTTTTAGGACTTTGTCTAAAAGGAAGAGACTAGTGGATGGTGCACCAGCCTAGATGTGACACCAATACTCCATGCATGGGCGAATAGTGGCTTTGTAGATGTATAGGATACTGTCAGGTGTGAGAAGTTTGTAGCACGGTGGAGGGAGCCAGCCTTCTTTGCAGCGGCCTTGGCACAGTATGTTGGTTGGAAATGTTTCTTATAATATGGTTGATCTATCAGCTAGACGATATCCTTTCTTCCGATGAGAGATTAGTGGTGTGTTTATTGTAGATTTAATGACAGTTTTATATACTGAATTGCAGAATATATAGATAGATATATAGATTGATAGATAGATAGAGAGAGAGAGAGAGAGAGAGAGAGAGAGAGCGGGGAGAGGAAATGAAAGAGAAAAGTGGGGTATGATACAATATAACTTTTTTTTAAAAACAATATTTTGTTCTTACATGAAAATATAATATTATAGGCCAACCATACACACACATATGTATATTAATTATTTTATTTAAATACTATACATTTTTTGGTGTGGTAAAGAAAAACTCCCATCTACCGACTCGCCAGGTTGCGGATAGCAGAACGGTTTTTAAATATAAAGGTTAGCTGTGAATATACAATAAACAGTGCTGGACAAAATCGTGGATTGTCCTTTGGAAAGGCATAGTACCCGGAAGCCACGCTGCCAGAGATCCGGTGAAGATTTCGTATTGAATATGGAGAAGTGGTAGCACCTTTGGAGAAAGACAGCCGCTGATACCTTGGTATCTGGTCACACTACATATCTAGCTCATGTATGGCTCCAAGAAATTGCAATGCACGTGACGGCCAAACCCCGGTACCAGGTTTCGGCTAACTTGACAAACTACATGAGTGGCCCACATAGTGGGTTGAAAAATCCCCATGCCCTTAGGGGTAGGTTCATGGCCGTCCAAGGACCAAAGGTAAAGTCATGGGAACATGTGACTTTTAGGGTTGAGGAGCAGCTGATGCAGTTCTGTTAGCTATGGTCCCAACCCACAATGCCGGGCAGATGATCCACTTTGATGGACAAAGGCCGGGGGTACGCACCTTATAAAGGCAATGCCTAGAGATCAACCCTATAAAAAACCTGCGCCCCTTTGTGACGAGTTAATGTCATTCCGTATAATCACTGGAAAATAGAGGGGATGCTGGTATCTGGGCAGCATCTGCACTTCTTTTTTGTTTTGTTTTTGCCCTGGCAGCACTTGCACTTGAGAGGACACTCCAGTCCATCCAGTTCATCTCGGCAGAGCACAATACGGATGAGAGGCAGTTTACAGGTTATAAGCTCTGACTAATGGCCGTAATTAAAAGCGCCAGGGGCCTCTTTTCGACGGTGGGAGGGGGCTTCATGCCCCATTGGAAAGCTACCGCCTATTCCTCAATCTGGGCAGCCTCCTGCTAATAAGGTGTTTTCTCGTGCCCGTCTAACCTGCTTCATCTGGGTGTGTGGGGCTAGGCCAAAAGCTGCAAAATTAGAGGCACTAAAACAAAAATGATACCAAAGAGTCCAGCTCTTAAACTGAGAACCTGGAATGTCAGGACTATGCTTACTGGCCTTTAAGACGACTTGATAAGCATAAATGACTTCAGAAAAACTGCAGTTTTCAACAACGAACTCCATAGACTAGACGTCGACATTGCTGCACTTCAAGAGACGCGCTTTGCTGGGGCTGCTAGCCTGCGCAAAAAAGATTACACATTCTTCTGGCATGGTAAACCAAAGGATCAGAGAAGGGGCATGGTGTTGGCTTTGCTATGAGGAATAGCCTGTTAAAAATAGTAGAACCTCCTACAGACGGCTCTGAACGTATCCTAACACCGAGACTCAACGCCACTATTTGCCCTATCACACTGACAAGTGTCTATGCCCCAACTCTACTGGACACCCCTGGTGTTAAAGATTAATTATATGAGAGTCTATGTGCGACCCTCCTTAAGCTCCATTCCAAAAGCCAAGTAATTTTACTCAGCGATTTCAATGCTCGAGTTGGAAGCGACCATGAAGCTTGGTCTTTCTGTCTTGGTACATCCAATGTCGGGAAAATTAAATAAAATGGGAATAGATTACTTGAACTATGCACGCACTTCCACCTGTGTGTTGTCAATTCATTCTTTGACACAAAGTCACAGCACAAAGTCTCTTGGAGTCATCCACAGAGCAAGCATTGGAACCAGCTTGACCTTGTGCTCATCCGCCGTGAAAACCTGAATTCTGTCAGGGTTGTTAGATCCTAGCACAGCGCTGACTGAGATACTGACCCCTTGCTTGTCTGTTGTAAAATTAGGCTCTCACCAAAAAAGTTGTTTTTTCAAAGGTTAAAGGAAAGCCCCGTCTGAATATTGCAAACATGCAGGATCCTGTGCTTGTGTCGCATTTGCAGACCTTTTTGAGAAGGAATATTCTACAATTGAGTCTGAAACGGCTGACGGGCGATGGCAGTCTCTGAAGGGAACAATGCACAACTGTGCTCTAGCTACCTTTGGTAGGAAAAAAGCAAAGTCAACTGACTGATTAGAGGCAAAGCCCAAGGAACTCAGATGCGGTGCGAATACAACAGGGTCCTTAGCAATCAAAATTTGCGCAAGATCAGGCAAGCCAGAAAAGACGCCAAGCAGATAGCCAGGCTATGTGGCAATAAATACTGGGTGGAGCTTAGCCCTCACATTGAAAATGCATCTGCCACAGGCAACATCAGGGCCATGTATGAGGGTATAAAAGATGCTACAGGTCCTACTCAGAGCAAGTATGCCCCCTTGAAATCATCTTCTGGAGAAGTTATTACTGACAAAGGGAAGCAGATAGATCGCTGGAAAGAACACTACTCTGATCTTTACACAAGGACGAGTGAAGTTTCTGCGTCTGCACTTGCTGCGATGGAGCAACTCAATGCCAACCACCTCTGAGCTAAACAAAACTATAGACCAAATTTCCCATGGTAAAACTCCAGGTTATGATGAGATTCCTCCTGATCTCATCAAACAGTGTAAGATAGTCCATACTGAAACCCATATATGATATTCTTTGTTGTTGTTGGGCAGAAGATGAAGTACCACAGAACATGAGAGACACCAGATTTTTGCTCTCTATAAGAACAAAGATGATCAGATTGACAGCAACAATTACAGAGACATATCTCTCCTAAGTATTGTTTGCAATGTTTATGCAAGGGTACTACTTGTAAGGTTAGAGTCGCTTGCTAAACGTATCTATCCTGAGTCTCAGTGTGGCTTCAGGGCAGGGAGATCAACAGTAAAGATGATCTTTTCATTGAGACAACTTCAAGAGAAATGCAGGGAACAAAATATGCCGTTGCAGATTGCTTTTGCGAATCTCACATAGTCATTTGATACTGTCAGTCACAAAGGGATGTACTTGGTACTTTCTAAAATTGGCTCTCTTTCAAAACTCTTGAGTCTTATAATGTCATTGTACCAGAATATAAAAGGGGCAGTACAATTTGATGGGAACCTGTCTGAACCATTTGGCAATGGAGTGAAACAAGGTTGTGTTATGGCCCCAAACCCTCTTTGGGATCTTTTTTTCAATGTTTTTGAAGCATGCTTTTGGTGATGCAAATGAAGACATCCTTCTTATGACAAGATCTGATGGGTGCTTCTTTAACTATTCCATACTCAGAGCAAAAACTAAGGTAAGACAAGCCACGATAAGGGACATGCTTTATGCTGATGATGCAGGCATTGCTACTCACACTGAGAGAAGCTTCAATTTCTTATGAACCGCCTCTCTGTTGGCTGTAAGGATTTCGGCCTGATCATTAGCCTCTCAAAGACCAAAATACTGTCCCAGGGCTCAACTGACAAGCCCTCATTTAAAATTGACAACTATGAGCTAGGAGTTGTTGACGATTACCCATATCTTGGCTCAAACATCTCAGAATCTCTCGTTAGAAAATCAACAAAATGGACACCAATCAGAAATCAACAACATGGACACCCTATGCTAAACAAGAAGAAAAGTTGCAGATATTCCATCTGAGAAGCCTGAGTTTTATCCTTGGTATCAAATGGGAACACAAAAAGACAAATGTTAAGGTGTTTGAAATAGCTGGTTTGAAATCCATATACACACTGCTGAAGCAACACCGACTGAGATGACTTGGTCACGTTCACAGGATGGTTGATGGCAGAATTCCCAAAGATCTCCTTTATGGAGAGTTTAAAAAATGGTGGAAGAGACCATAGGCGCCCCCTTCTAAGATACAGGGATGTCTGCAAGAGAGACATGAAGGCCCTTGATATCGATCTGTCATCTTGGGAAAGCCTTGCTCCTGACAGGGTTGAATGGGAAAAACCCTCAAACGACAGCTTTGCATCAGGGAAGCAAAGTGGAAGACAAAAGCCGCTTAAAAGCGTGCAATGGGGGAAAGATAGGGCCAAAGTAAGTGAGTTTCCTCATCCACCCTCTTCCTTCGTCTGTGGCAACTCTAGCAGCAAGAAATGCCTAGGTTTTATCAATATGCACCTTGAGGAATTGGCATTACTGTTAAGACTTTGTAAATACTGAAACTATCCAGTTGGATCTGCAAGTGCCATTCATGATCGGACAACCGACGAAGGCCTACTACTACCACTACTACTACTACTACTACTAATACTATACATTACTGTGTACGATTGGGATACGTCTATCTGATCACCATATAATTAGGAGAAAGAATGATTTGTTCTTATTACAAGAAGATTAATCAGACCTGTTTGAAGGGAATAGTCTAAAATCAGAAGTTATCTCTCTCTCGCTATATATATATATATATATATATATATATATATATATAGAGAGAGAGAGAGAGAGAGAGAGAGAGAGAGAGGGAGAGAGGGAGAGATAGAGAGACTATTTCACAGTATTACAACCCTTCAGTGTTCAAACTGCTGACAAAACAGTTGGAATGACAAACTACTTGTAGAAATTAATACTAAATTACCCATATATAAAGCAACCATTACATCAAATACTAGAAAACATTCAAACAGTCAGAAATAGAAACCATAGAAAACCTTAAACAAATAATCATACAATTCTATAAATCAAATCTTCCAACTAAAATAACAACAGATTCTAACAAATATAGGCACAATCTTAGAAGAGGAAAATGATGACAAATGGCAGCCAGTCACGTGGATCACGTGTAACGATGTCCGCAGAACAACACTATAACACTACTGAAAGGGAAATATACTTCAAAATTGAAAATGACTCCAAACCATTTAACCCAATATTAAAAAAGGGGAACATTAAAAGCACCTCCTGGAGTTGAAACATCTATATTAGCGTTACAACAGTTCAATCTGATCTGCAATACATATCCATACAAAGCCACCATACATGGAGTATTGTTGCAACATCTGGGCTGGGGCATCATCCACTGGTCTCTCCCTTTTAGACAAGGTCCGAAAAAGAGTCGCCAACTAAATAGGTTCCTCACTATCTACCAAGCTCCAGCCACTGTCCCATCGCCGCAATGTTGCTTCCTGTGCCTGTTTTACAAGTACTTCAATGGATTGTGCTCTGATGAGCTTGCTGCTCTGGTGCCCCCACGACGCAAATTCACTAGACCAACCCGACAATCTGCCAAATCTCATCCATTCACTGTGGAGGTCCCCAGATGCCGAAAAACTTTATACTCCGAAAGACTGTTTCCTTTTGCTGCTAGACTGTGGATATCCCTCTCTGCTCCCTGGTTTCCTGACAGTACTAACATGCAGAAATTTAAAACTAATGTAAACATACATCTCGCTGCGCAGCTCCCATTTTAGGTTGAGCCAGGACCCCCATAAAAAAAACCTACATCTTTTTTCTCAGTAGCCCCTTACGTCTACAGTGGCGGCCTGCCTTGTTTGGGGTGAACAATGTCAAAAAAAATATTTTTAAATACCAGGCAAAATAACGGTAATTGCAGACATGCTACCATAAGCATTAGCTGTCAGACAACACTCAAGAAAAACACGTAGAAGATATGGAAGCAGATATCCGTTTAGTGACGAAGACATTCTAAATGAGTTACAACAAGAATATAAAGAAGCGACTGTAACTGATCCAGATTTACATCTTATAAAAGAATTTATTAGAAATGGATGAACGAATAATACTATGACATCATCACTTAGACTTTACAGCTCAATTAGAGATGAGATTATAACAGTGAAAGGACTAGTACTAAAAAAGTTTTAAAAAATAATAATAGTTTCTACAAAACTGAGAAATCAAATCTGCAAACTCCAAAGATTAGACAACGAGAATTATCTGGGTCTTCTTTTTAGCTAAGAAAGATCTGCTTATATTAAATATTCGTCTAGTAATATTGTACGAATTCATTTTCATGAGAAGACCTTCATGACAGATTTTGTCAAAGTCCTTAGATATATCAAGCGCTACAACCCTAGCTTCACCTTTCTCATCCAGTGTATGGTATATGCGTTTAGAGATGACCGTTAGGATATCTCAAGTAGAACGAAATTGTATAAATAAATACTGTTTATACTAATTTAAATATAAATCGAATAATCGTAGAGAACATATATATATATATATATATATATATATATATATATATATATATATATATATATATATATATATATATATATATAAATTTGGCAAAGTTAATTTTTTAAGGATCTTTAAAATTTTAAACTTAAAGGAAGAGGCAAAATGCCTTCAAAAAACACGTGTTAGATGCAGATATTTTTATTAAAATCAAAATCAAAAATAAAAGCAATATATTTTTTTCATCTTGACGTTTTTATCTAATAATTTCGCTTGATACAAGCCTCGTTAGAGCTTTAGACAAATAAAAGGTATAAATTTGGGAAAGTTCATTTTTTTAAGCATCTTTCAAATTTGAAACTTACCTACCAGCGACCATGCGCGATTTAAGTTCAAATTTAAAAGAGACATTTACACCGTTAAGTCCACACAACATCGGACGTCACTTCTACAAGACCAGGAAGAATTGTTACGAACAAAAAAATAAGGTTAATACCTTTTATTTGTCTAATGCTCTGACGAGGCTTATTGTATCAAGCGAAATTATTAGATAAGAAAAATCAAGATGAAAATAAAAAATATTGTTTTTATTTTTTTATTTTGATTTTAATAAAAATATCTGCATCTAACACATGTTTTTTTGAAGGCATTTTGAAGGCTTTAATTGTTGAAAATCGTTTGAGATGGGCTGGTCATGTTGTAAGTATAAGTGACCAGTTCTATCTTAAGAAACTATTTTATTCCGAACTGAATGTGGGAGCTAGGATGATTGTAAGACAGAAGAAGCGGTACAAGGATTGTTTGAAGGAGGATATAAAGAGGTGTGGAATTGACCACACAACATAGGAAGTGAGTGCATATGGGAGAGTGGAGTGAAGGAATGGAATAACGAGTGGTGTGGAAAGATTTGAAAGTGAACGGCATCATTATGCTGTAGAACTGAAAGCAGCAAGAATAGTGCGCCACGAAAATCAATTGGCAAACAATAATGCACGCCCGATTTGTGATAGGATGTGTGTGTGGGGGTGTTTCTCGAGTGAAGTGATGCATCCATGTTTCATCCATTGTCACATATTGGCACAAAATTCCTTTTTGTTGCGTTAAAACAGTTGCAAACACCGCTCTGAATCTTCAACACATTGTTTTATATTGATGGTGAGCAAACGCGGCACCAACTTTGAACTCAGCTTTCTCATTGGCAAATGTCCATGCAAAATGGTGAACACACTACTGATATCTTTAACTCCTTTTCTATCTCACACAACTTTAATTTACCATCGGCCAAAACGAAATGTGGGACTGTTTTGATGTTTTCCTTGCCAGTTGCTGAATTTGGGTGACCTTAGCGTTCTGAAACATTTCCGTTTCTACGACCGCATTTAAAATCAGCTTGCCACCTCATAACCGTTGTTTTCGATGGAGAAGTTAGGCTTGAACAGTATTTTTCCCATAAGAAAGAAATTCTTTATCTAGAGACGAAATTCAGATTTTTTCATTGTTTTGAAAATTTGGAACAGTAGCTTCACTTAAATAACTGTAATTTGTAAACTAATAATCTGATTGGGCTAACATTTTCACACATACCATTTGAAGGTTAGTACTTTATAAAAATTATATAGATTTTTTTATATTAGTGTTACAATCTATAAGTCAGACATTGAACTTATTGAGTGATGTGTTGTATAAACGATTAATATTGCATTTATTAAAACTCTGGGAAGAAATGAAAGTGATGTGATTTTGAAGATTACACTCATCAACTCTTAAACCCCGACGTTAAATGGTTATTTCAGCTAGTCACTAAAACAAAGATTGAATTATTCTACACTTACGTAGGCTGAATACACCCGCGTGCTGAAATATTAACGCCTTGTTTCCACCCGTTTTCTCCTCCCACACCTCATCTTCCCTCACCCCTATCACTGACGAACGACTCACCCAAATTAACATGATCATAAAACGTTGGTTATTCAACAGAAATCAGAGTAAACATCTAATTAACTGCAGATTGTATTCAATTATGTCCCCCTCTCTCCCCCCTCTCTATCCCCCATCCCTCTATCTCTACCTCTCTCTTCCCTTCCTCCCTTCCTCTCTTCTTGTTCGCGTCTTTAACGAGGGCCACATTATTTCCATCCTTGACACACAACAAAACTAGAATCACTGACTCAGAAACGCCGACCTTTCGTGTTCAGTTTGAAGTTGCTAAAAAACAAACAGAATGCTCTTGTTCTTCGCTGAACACAAAGAAGTTTTTCTGAAAAATGATAAACCATTTAAAACAACCTAGTCTTTTTTTAGTCTCTAAGTAGATATGAATGTCAGCAATGTAAACCCATACAATTACTGTAACGTTTGATTTGGCGCATATGGGTCACGTGTTAGAGAGGACTGTGGTCAGGGGATAAACAGACTGAGACATTTTTATCCGACCTTCAGATTAGGATAAAAGTGTAGAATTTGGTATAATCGGACTACTGTTCTCATCTTGGGCGTTTTTATCACAACGTTTCGGCCGATGTAACCTCCGACCTTCTTCAGGTGTACTTTGTCGATCTCGGGAATCTTTCTGTAGAACTCGGGAAAGATCGCCGAGTTCGACAAAGTACACCCGAAAAAGGTCGGAGGTTACATCGGCCGAAACGTTGTGATAAAAACACTCAAGATGAGAGCAGTAGTCCGATTATACCAAAGTCTACAAATTATCAACCCTCATCTAAAAAATTCCGAAACATAAGATCAAAGTGCAGTGTCTTTTTGGGGTGAACACCATCTTAGGTCTTTGCTCCCTGTTTTCAGGGGAGAGGGATTGCCTTATTGCCTGTCGCCTTAAACTTCCTCATTTCTGAATGCCTGTCGACAGGACTATAGATACATTTTTGTTCCCACGAGAATGCCCTTACCGGGGGGGGGGGGTCTGGATTTTACTGAGACATTTTTATGTGGCCTTTAAGCTAGAATCAAAGTGTAGTATCTCTTCGCGGGAGACATTCCTCCCAGGCATTACCTACTCCTTTCCAAGGGGTTGGTTTATTGCCTTGTCCTGAAGCGCCCTCATTTGTGAATGCGTGCTGACGGGACAATACAGGTATTTTTTATTGCCGCCCAGTATACATCTTTTTGGAAATGTTGATTTTCCCAACATTAAAAGCGACCTTTGCACTTGTGGAGAGACAAAGAAAATAGGACTGAGAAAGTTTAATTAGAGGCAGCTAACCAATGGTGTAGTATGAGACATTAGAGTCCTTCAGGCCTTCAGTCGTCAGGGTAGAGATAGACAAGATAACCTAATGAAATCGTTCAGTGATTTAATAGCATGGCTAGGTAATTTGAACATGGTTGTCTCGATAGTTATAAAAAAGACAGCCTTGACGACCATGAAGAGAGCATGTCATCTTGTATTTCAATTGGAATTTTAGTTTTAATGTGACACAATGAGGTATTTTACTGGTCCAATATTAGTTGGTTAATTAAGTTAAATTAATGATGAAACAATGTATTAAAAGACAGAGGGGGAAACACACTTTCGAGTGAGAGGTGTAGATGCATATCATTTTCAGTTTTCTTATTTGAAATTGGCGACCAGATGTAAGTCTTTGTTTATAAAGTTGAAAAGTCATATTATTTGAATTGTAGTGACAACCGGCGAATACACCTAAATAATTCTGATTAACCTAAGTACAATCGTCAAAACTATAATTTGGGGGACAAAAATTTTACTTTTACGATTTAAATTGTCAGACTAATCGAGTTGCGTTATTTTAAAACAATTATATATTTGACTGACAGAAGTGAATAACGAATTTTTTACAATTTAAAAGATCACTAGATGCATTAGCCTCACATAACGAATTTTCACAATTTAAAAGATAACTAGATGCATTAGCCTCACATGACGAAATTTTACAATTTAAAAGATCACTAGATGCATTAGCCTAACATTACAGAATTTTAAAATTTAAAAGATCACTAGATGCATTAGCCTCACATGACGAATTTTACAATTTAAAAGATCACTAGATGCATTAGCCTCACATAACGAATTTTCACAATTTAAAAGATAACTAGATGCATTAGCCTCACATGACGAAATTTTACAATTTAAAAGATCACTAGATGCATTAGCCTCACATAAGGATTTTTTACAATTTAAAAGATCACTAGATGCATTAGCCTCACATGACGAAATTTTACAATTTAAAAGATCACTAGATGCATTAGCCTCACATAAGGATTTTTTACAATTTAAAAGATCACTAGATGCATTAGCCACATATAACGAAATTTTACAATTTAAAAGATAACTAGATGCATTAGCCTCACATGACGAAATTTTACAATTTAAAAGATCACTAGATGCATTAGCCTCATATAACGAATTTTCACAATTTAAAAGATCACTAGATGCATTAGCCTCACATAACAAATTTTACAATTGAAAAAAATCACTAGATACATTAGCCTCACATGACGAAATTTTACAATTTAAAAGATCACTAGATGCATTAGCCTCACATTACGAAATTTTACAATTTAAAAGATCACTAGATGCATTAGCCTCATATAACTAAATTGTACAATTTAAAAGATCACTTGATGCATTAGCCTCACATAACGAAATTGTACAATTTAAAAGATCACTTGATGCATTAGCCTCACATGACGAAATTTTACAATTTAAAAGATCACTAGATGCATTAGCCTCACATGACGAAATTTTACAATTTAAAAGATCACTAGATGCATTAGCATCACATGACGAAATTTTACAATTTAAAAGATCACTAGATGCATTAGCCTCACATAAGGATTTTTTACAATTTAAATGATCACTAGATGCATTAGCCTCACATGACGAAATTTTACAATTCAAAAGATCACTAGATGCATTAGCCTCACATGACGAAATTTTACAATTTAAAAGATCACTAGATGCATTAGCCTCATATAACTAAATTGTACAATTTAAAAGATCACTAGATGCATTAGCCTCACATAAGGATTTTTTACAATTTAAAAGATCACTAGATGCATTAGCCTCACATGACGAAATTTTACAATTTAAAAGAGCACTTGATGCATTAGCCTCACATGACGAAATTTTACAATTTAAAAGATCACTAGATGCATTAGCCTCACATAACGAATTTTTACAATTTAAAAGATCACTAGATGCATTAGCCACATATAACGAAATTTTACAATTTAAAAGATCACTAGATGCATTAGCCTCACATAACGAATTTTTACAATTTAAAAGATCACTAGATGCATTAGCCTCACATGACGAAATTTTACAATTTAAAAGATCACTAGATGCATTAGCCTCACATAACGAATTTTTACAATTTAAAAGATCACTAGATGCATTAGCCTCACATGACGAAATTTTACAATTTAAAAGAGCACTAGATGCATTAACCTCACATGACGAAATTTTACAATTTAAAAGAGCACTAGATGCATTAGCCTCACATAACGAAATTGTACAATTTAAAAGATCACTAGATGCATTAGTCTCATATAACGAAATTTTACAATTTAAAAGATCACTAGATGCATTAGCCTCACATGGCGAAATTTTACAATTTAAAAGAGCACTAGATGCATTAGCCTCACATAACGAATTTTTACAATTTAAAAGATCACTAGATGCATTAGCCTCACATAAAGATTTTTTACAATTTAAAAGATCACTAGATGCATTAGCCTCACATAACAAATTTTTACAATTTAAAAGATCACTAGATGCATTAGCCTCACATGACGAAATTTTACAATTTAAAAGATCACTAGATGCATTAGCCTCACATAAGGATTTTTTACAATTTAAAAGATCACTAGATGCATTAGCCTCACATAACAAATGTTTACAATTTAAAAGATCACTAGATGCATTAGCCTCACATGACGAAATTTTACAATTTAAAAGATCACTAGATGCATTAGCCTCACATGACGAAATTTTACAATTTAAAAGAGCACTAGATGCATTAGCCTCACATAACGAAATTGTACAATTTAAAAGATCACTAGATGCATTAGTCTCACATGACGAAATTTTACAATTTAAAAGATCATTAGATGCATTAGCCTCACATGACGAAATTTTACGATTTAAAAGATCACTAGATGAATTACCCTCACATGACGAAATTTTACAATTTAAAAGATCACTAGATGCATTAGCCTCACATGACGAAATTTTACAATTTAAAAGATCACTAGATGCATTAGCCTCATATGTGATAATGAAATTTATAACTTTTATGTGAAAATGTTACCTTACATGGACGTTAAAAAAGGGTAGCTAAACGAACGGAGAAAGAACGATAATAGCTTATACAAGCCAGTAACTTTTTACATTCGCATCGCATTTTTTCTACCACAAAATCACTATGCTGACTGAAAAGGTTTCTGTTGAGTTCATAGCTTCAAAGATTTCTACTTCATGTCAAGCTAAACTAGATTTAGAAATTTGCTAATATTAGTAACCAATACTTATTGTAATAAGAAATCACCTCCCATGTTTTATAACCCTTTAGTTGTTAGATAACTATAAATAGTTATCTATGTTTGTATTGGTTATATGAGCGGAATGAAGCCTTATGTTTTAGAATTATTTAGTCTTTGGATAACTATAGTTATCTATGTTTGTATCGGTTATATGAGCAAGATGAAGCCTTATGTTTTAGAATTATTTAGTCTATAGATCATTATAAATAGTTACTATTATTGTATCTGTCATTGTAAGCAAGATAAAGCTTTATAAGTTTTAGAACATTTTACTTTACAGATAACTATACGTAATTATCTATATTTTTATATGTAAAATGAAGCTTCCTAAGATTTAGAACTCTTTAAGCTATAGACAAATATAAATAATTATTTGTTTTTGTTTGTCATTGTAAGCAGCATACGTCTTCAAAAGTTAATAAGGTTTTAGTTCATAGATAACTATACATAGTTATCTATATTTTCTATTGTATACGGAATGAAACTTCCTAAGATTTAGAAGTCTTTAGTTTATAGATAACTTAAATTAGTTATCAAGCGTCACTTCTCTCCCTATTATTTACAACACTGCCTGAGACTAGCGTGACAGGTACCCATAGCCTACTCTGGAATAATCACCTAGTAATAATAGTTGATATCATCATAAACCTCAGACCCCAAACGGAAGTGTCGTTTTTTCAAAACAACGAGATATTACCAACGTGCTGATTATTACCTCATCAGAGATTCACCTTGGAGTAAATCTTTTTCTCTAATTGCCAAATAGTGCGCAAAGAAGATAACTGGATGGGTAAAAGTGGGCATAGAAACTTTTGTCCCGACGGGGAAATTCCATAGTAAGCTCACTCTCCACAATGATTCACTTCGGCCTGTACAGCTGCTATTGCGCATAGGCAGCAAGCATTCCGCCGTTTTAACCGCCATAAGTCAGCTACAAAATGACAAAAATATAACCTAAATGAACCATTATAAGAGTGTAATAGCCGCAACTTATAGTAGATATACTGAGATGACTAGAAAACGCACCGTTTCGCCGATATTAGAAACTCGTGATTTCTAGAAAAATCTATAATAGTGTGATGAACAATTAGCAATTCCCCCACTATATAACCATCATGATGTCACTTGAACTGCAACGGATAAGGCTGAACTACTTACCCAGCGGTTCGCCTTAAATACCACTTTGACCTCCACTAACCATTCTCTCTCTAATTTCCTACTATGGAGGAAACCCACATGTCCTCGATATTATAAAAGTCTTGACATCTCCAAAGCACGTGGATCTTATCATATCCGTGTTACAGTGATAAGGAAGTGCTCTGCTATCTGTCACCTGTCCTATCAAAACTCTACAACAAATGCCTTGCTGAATCCTCTACCTTGATAACTGGAAATTGCCTCCGTGAATCAGTTTTGAAGAACTCTAGTAAAAGAACAGACCCGCAAAATCATCGTCCTATTAATCTCCTTCCTCTTTTCGCTAAAATCTTTGAATCAGTAATCAATCTAGCGATAGTAGTACGGGCCCAAAATAGATGGGTACATTCAATGCTTCTTTCCTCTAACGATCATAAGAAACCTTTCGAACCACCAATTGCCATGGGTAGTAGCATTCTCCTCGAGAGTTCAACGTTCAAATTCATCAGCCTAAGATTTACAGGCAACGTGAATTGTAATAAACATATAGAAGATACTACCAAGTCTGCTGCAAAGAAGGTGGGCTCCCCTCTACCGGACTAGAAAACTTCTCACACCTGCCAGTATTTTATATCTCAATAAAGCCACCATTCGCCTAGGCATGTAATATTGTTTACACATTTGAGCTGGTGCATCAACCACTAGTCTCTCCCTTCTGGAAAGGTAGAAACAAGAGCTTCTAACCTAATAGGTCACGCGCTGTATACCAAGTTCTAACCTACATCCCATCGCCGCAATGTTGCATCACTGTGCTGGTGTTATAAGTACTTCGACGGAACGTGCTCCGATGAACTTACTGGACTTGTACACCCCACCAACGTAAATACCCCCTGATTAACAGCAAAGTCGCATCCGCTTACTGTAGAGATCTCTAGATGGCGAAGAACTTTCTGCTCTAATAGATTCTCTTCTGCGATCACTTGCTTTGAGAATTCCTTCGCTGTCTCCTTGTTTCTCCGAGTGTACTAACATGCAGACATTTAAATGTAATGTGAACAAACATCTTTCTACACAACTTTTCACTAATTAAAGTAGCCACTTACGTCTCAGTGGCAATATTATATATTATAAATGTTATTGTAAGCAGGATAAAGCTGAATCTTTTTAGAATTCTTAAGTTTATAAATAACTATAAATAGTTATCTATGCATGTGTCTGTTATAGTAAGCAAACTAAAGCTTCATAAGTCTTACCATGCTCGAAATGTTCTATTTTTGTGTCCTTGTGCCATGTGATTAAAATTCGGTAAGGTTCTAGCGAAGTTTGAGTGCCATCTTTCTTTAAGCGTCTTCATCAATTATTATATTTCGAGATTTCTCATAACCAGACACTTAGGCGGCCATTGTAACGCATTTCATTATTTCCTCATAAAACGTTTGGCCGTCGTCGACAATTTTTTTGCGCGCGAAAAAAAGTCGAACAAATCTATGTCAATTAGAAGCAGACGTTGGAGAACTGTTTTGCGCAAAAGTGTTTCTCTTTACTTTTGTTTTTTTGGTGTACCGCTATTTTTATAAATGATTCACTCAGAAACATCAACATTTTCGCTAAAAAAGAAAATGAAAAAGAAAATGTCGTGTTTTCCTCCTACTCATACCGTTTGATATTTGTCTAACTTTCCCTGATAGAATGAGGGGGACAGGGGAGATAGAGAGAGGGGCAGAATGAAGGGTAACTGGCAGATGGTCGGCAAAGGTAGGTTTGATATTTTGCTCCAGAGTTTGTTATTTGCGCAGCGTCCCCGATAAAAAGGCCGACATCAGCAGTTCTAAATAAACATGGACATGCTTAAAGCCACCAATAAAAACAAAAAGGATAACTACGTAAAAATCTGTTTTACCCTTTTGTAATAACTTCTGGGTGTGGTTCAGATATGACATGAATCACTACCCACCCCGTGATTATCTAGTAATACCAAGCTTAAATATGTCACAATGTTTCTACATTGACACCGACTTCACTGTTCGTCCATTGGTCGAGAAAGAGAAGACACCGGGTTCGTCCCCAGTTCGAAATCGCTGCGTTTATTCAATATGCGAATTTAGCGATGAAAATGTATATCATTAGTAGAATATCCGTCCCAAGACGAATAAAATTGATTCCCCAAACAGAACAGTTTTGCACCACTTTTATGTCTTTTTACGAAGATTAAAATCAAGATATAATGATACTTAACAACATGCCTAGAATCCTTATTCGAATTTTGATCCAAATCTATTATATTATTTCGATTCTAAAAATGTATACAATTTAAATGTTAAGCTTAAGGAATCTTAGGAAGAAGTTAATATTCAGGAAATATTGCTTAATTTGTGTTTAATAACGACATATAAAATGAAATGCTCATAAAAAATATTTCAATTTTCAAATGTTAAATTGTGCTCGTATTTATTCCCCCTGAAAACCCTTTAAAATACTCCAAATAAATTGAAATTTGACGAATAGTTACTAATTGGGGACTAATACCTGTAAACACTTCAAAGAAATCAGAAGTGCCTGAATTTTCACGAGGGGCTTCCGTTCCTTCTTTGCCCCTTTGAATGAAACTAAATTAAACTAAATGTAGCCAACATTGCAACCCATTACGCCTAGCAGCTATGTTCGAAAATTCATAATGATCGGTCCATTTTCTTTTCTTTTAACATATTTCACCCGAAACAAGGCAGGCCGCCACTGTAGACGTAAGGGTTACTGAGAATTAGGGTGTTGGTTTTGGGTGTCATCCTGAGTTGGGAGCTGTGTAGAGAGATGGCTGTTTACATTAATTTTAAACCTCTGCATATCGGTATTGTCGGGGAAACAGGGAGCAGGGGAAGAGTTCCAGAGGCCGGCAGTACGAGGTAAGAAACTATTGGAGTAGAAGGTTCTCCGGCATCTGGGGACCTCCACAGTGAATGGATGGGATCTTGCTGATTGTCGAGTTGGTCTAGTGTATTTACGTCGAGGGGCACCAGAGTAACAAGTTCATCGGAGCGCAATCCATTGAAATATTTGTAAAACAAGCACAAGGATGCAACATTGCAGCGATGAAACAGGGGCTGGTGCTTGGTTGATAGTGAAGGACTATTAAGTTGGCGACTCTTTTTTGGACCTTGTCTAAGAAGGAGAGACTAGTAGATGATGCACCAGCCCAGATGTGGCAACAATACTCCATGCATGAGCAGTTAGTGGCTTTGTAGATATATAGAATAATGTCAGGTGTGAGGAGTTCACTAGCACGGTAAAGGAGCCCACTTTCTTTGCTGCAACCTTGGCAATGTCTTCAATGTATTTGTTCCAATGTATGTTACCTGTGAAGGTTAGGCCGAGGAGTTGTAATGTTGAACTCTCAGGTAAGGTGTTATTTGCGATAATTAACTTTGGAATGAATCCTATGCATACAAATATACAAAAATATACACATACCTAACTTTATATAGAGAGTCGATGGACAGTAATTACATTTATTGTAGAGATGTTGTGCGCATCTAGTTGCATGCGTCCATTCAATCTTCAATGCTGAAAATGCTATTTCAAACTTAAGTGTGAAAGATCGACTGGCAAACAGAACAACTGACCAATGTACAAATTATGTGGATGTAGCTTATATTAGACTCTATAAAGCCACCATTCGCCAGTTCATGAAGTATTGTTTCTACATCTGGGCTGGTGAACAAACCACCAACCCCTCCTTCTTGGACATAATGCAAAAACGAATCTGTAACCTGATAGGTCCCGTACTGTCTGCCAAGCCCCAACCCCTGCCTCATCGCCGCAATGTTACATTCCTGTGCTTCTTTAAAAAGTACTTCCACGGAATCTGCCTCGATGTACTAAATGCACTTGGTCCCCCTAAACGCTTGCATTTGAAATTCCCTCTTGGCTCCCTGTTTCGCTGACCGTATAAATACGCGGAAAATATATTCTAGGAGAGTAGAAAGTGGACTTTGCGTTTACTTTCGGCAGCCTCGTAACTTTCGCTAACCTCATTTTGTCCCTTTAGTCTTCACATTCTATGAGCGATGTTTCTGACAAAGGGGAAAGAATTGCTGTTTTCTGGGTTAGAATCTATTCATTTAACACTTATCGTTGACTAGTTTTTTACCTTGAAGTTGTTGTTTTTAGTTTTAGCTTCTTACAAGCCTTGTTTGGTGCGAGTTCACATAGAAAAAAATATACTCCCTGTCACAGTAGCCCTTTACAATCTGAGTGTGTTAGTGATTGAAATGTTATTTCAAAACCGAAACGCAACAGAACAGGCGGTTCAAGCGACGGACAGAGTCTCCCACCGAGCTGCGTGGACGCTACTAAAACACAAATATTGCCTGTCGTTCAAAATTAATGATTATCAACACGCGAAACGATGTCAAATCGCCATTGATATTTTTTGCTGCGGATTAAAAAGGCGGCAAAACACAGCGAAGATGTTTATTTGATTAATTTGGTGCGCGAAAAGTTCGGAAAAGCAAAACATTTTGACGCATAAAAAGTGTTTTTTCTTTTCTAGATCTGTCCCCAAAACCTCATTTCATTTACAAGTGGGCGTGCGTGATTTAGCCCAATGGATATCGTTTGGGAACACGTAATCGGCTACAACAAGTTCACATTTTACCAGATACATTGTGCTTAATTACGCATGAATACCTGAAATAAAACAGGAGTCTCTCCCTACTAACACAGCAACGAATAGCTGAACCACAATTCCACAGGGAATAACATCTTGTCCAATCTTTTACATTGCTTGCTGCACTTGGCTACCTTTCTTTGCCAATAAATTGATTGATTGATTGATACAAACTACCAGTCTGCAAGCGACAAATTCCCATCTTATATCGAATATTCGGAACAAATTATCGTCCTAACATCGAATATGTCGACTACCCGTCCACAGGGCGAACATCGAATATATGGACCATTAGTCTGCAGGGGACAAATTCTCGCCCAACACCGAAATTCACTCTTCAAACACACTAGTTCTCATATCGTCCACTATGTGAGATGTTAAAAGGATAATCTCACTTCAAAGTTTCATCAATGCATTTTAATTAAATTCAAAATATCAATTTGTATAAACATTGTTGCAGTTTCAAGTAGAAATTTTAGTTTTTCTCACAAGGCCGTCATCTGGTTTCCACTTGGGCTCTCAAACTCCTTAAATCTAAACTTCATGGCTAAAAAAAGGTACAATAGATCATGTTCTATCAGAGTAACAACACGAGCTGCCCTTTCCCATAACTGTCTGTTTGGTTTTCTGAACTAAGCTTCATTTGTTTTTCTTTTCACGTTCGACTTTAAAAGAATGTACTCATAAATTGCAAATAGTTATTAGACGAATTCAACTGGAAAGTTTTCAAAAAGAGAAATGGAAACTGTTTGGATATTAATAGGCTCTATTAAAGCAGCTCGTTTTTCGAGACAATGTTCTTTCAATGGAAGTAATCCAACTTCCTAGCAAATAAACCAGCATATATCTGTACTCATCGTTTTTTGTTCTATGTAGTTTGTCTATTTGCTTAAATACTTTTCCCATTTTTTTTACCTATATATTCTGTCGGATATTTATCCTCTAAAAATACCTTTCACACACACTGCTAGACACCATTCTCGAATGTCTTCGGCCTATGTGTACAAGGGTTTGTCAGGATAACCTGACATGAGGATACTTCCCCAACAAGTACACCCTGACCAAATATTCAAAATAATATAGTTTTTTGAAGTTCAAATAAGATCCCCTTGACACGGCTATACACTGGCTCATACGAGGAATGGTGCGCCTTATCCAAGTAATGTTACCTCAAGTAACAGCAATTAGCTGGATACTCCACCAGACTAGATGAATTCTTGTCCACAAAAAAGATATACTATAACATAGTAAACTGGTCAATTGGGCAGAGGAAAATTAATATCCCTAACTTCTTTACAAACTCAACGTTTGACAAGTAAAGGAGAAAGTTAATGGAATATTCGAATATTTATGTATCTCATATAGAGATCAAGTGTTAGCCCCAGGAAGGGACCCCTTCATTTTTGAGAATTTCGACTGAAGTAAAATAAAACAAGATATATATATATATATATATATATATATATATATATATATATATATATATATATATATATATATATATGAAGAGTTCGAATGCAAAACGCGATAAATCCAATTCCTTTTAATTGAGAAATTAAACAATAAAAGCACGAACATATTAAATCAAGACTTCGACTAAAAGCTTATTTAAATTGAAAGCAAAACGAACATGATACCATAATCACATGATGTAAAGCATGATTTGTGTGTGTGGTAGAGTTGTAAAATGCAACAATTTTGTAGTGATAGCTTCTCAATTTTGAAAATGGCGTTTATCGCGCTTTGCATTAGAACTCTTCATGACTCGTGTTCTACATACGCGTGTATATATATATATATATATATATATATATATATATATATATATATATATATATATATATTAAAAGAAAATCAAAAGCACTTTAATATTGAAAACAAATTAAGTATTTTTATATTTTCATATATAAAAGAAATATATATATTAAAATATAATAAAAAAGAAAAACTTAAAGAACAATTATCAGAAAGCAATTTGAAGAGAAAAAAAACAAGAGGCCACTTATACATAGATTTAAACAAAAGAATGACGTTATAAAACGCCTCGCACATACTAGATTACGTCACAAAAGGCGAATGAGGTAAATAAAGACCGACTAATAGAAACAGTGAGAGCGGAATTACATAAATAATTAAAAGAGAGAGAGAAAGAGGAAAGACGAGAGAGAGGGAGAAAGAGAAGGGAAAAAGAGAAAAGAGAGAGAGAGAGCGGGGGAAAACAGGAAGAGAGAAAGACAAAAGGTAGAGAAGACACAGAGAGAGGAGAGTGTACTCAGAAGGAAGAGAGACAGAGAAAGGATTAGCAGGAAAACGAAAATAGAGAAAGAACTGGATTCGAACCTGGCATACCCAGGTGGTCAGTCTGTGTCGTTAACAACTTAGCCGCCGTCACTTCTCAACGTGAAGATGAGCAGCTCCGCAAAAAAACGCGTGTTTTGCACACATTCCTTGGAGGAAACATGATGATTCGAACTCTGCTCCAGTGATAACGGACACTAACGCCAGTCGATGCGACGACGATTCGTGTAATGGCTCTATTTTAAACATCCGGGGCAGCGTCGGGTTAGGCAAATAATTCGTTTTCCTCGATCAGTAATATGAAAAACATTCCTGGCATAAAATCAAGTTATTTGAATGAGTCGCTTTTAAGTTCAATAAAAGAGAAATAATTTACCATTTGGGATAATTATTTTTTTCTGGGCTTTATACTGTTGAGACAAAAGTTATAGAAAAAGTGCTTTTCTGGTACGTGTAAAAAGTAAATTCGTATGAGTTAGCGTGATTCAACTTTGTTAACCGGCTTGGTTCTGTTGTTGGTATTCTCGCAGGACGGACCACGTGAAGATTTCCAACACCACTAAGTGTAAGTGGAACTATCGAACCGACAGGATTCGAACTTGGAACACCCAGGTTGTCAGTCCGTGTCGTTATTCACTTAACCACCGTAACGTTGCTGCTGCTATCTGTGTTTTTAGTCTGTTGAGAAAGATTGCCTTGCTTTTATTTTGAATTTTCCCCCTCAATATTCAGACGAAACTTTAAAAGATTTTTAATTAAAGTTTAAGGCGCTTTTTATTTTTCGTGGGTCCTGTTCGCTGCCCCGATGAGGTCAGAGTGTAGAGTATCCTCATCAATTTTGAATTGGACATCATCTAAGTTTTGCTGTTGATTTTAAAGCCATTTAAAGATGTTACTTTTCAGATGAAGATGCCATTATCAATACTCGGTTTAGAGTCATAGCGGTTTCTGTTATTGTCTCTGTCGTTTACAATAGTTATTGTATTTCGGCATTAAAAAATAGAAGTTGGTTGATATGCCCTAAATCAGATAAACCAAACCTAACCTGAAAATGAATTACATCTAATTGTTAACATAGCAAATGCCGTGTTTGGATGGACGGGTTTGAGTAACACCTTAAAGGTCAGAGGTGACCCCAAAGCGGAAGTCAATGAACCCACGTAAATTTTGGACGAGGATTTTTCTGTCTCTTTTTGGCTGACAACTTAGGCAAGCGGAAGTTACGTGGCCGTTCCCCGGGGAGCCCCAGTAAGGGTGGGGGCGGTCGCATACAGTGTAGTTAGGTGCAAAGAGACAAGCGATATATCTGTATTTCTACCTGTCTCTCTACCGTTCTCTCTCTCTTTCTCGCTCTGTCTCTCTGTCTCTCTGTCTCTGTCTCTCTCTCTTTCTCTCTCTCTCTCTCTCTCTCTCTCTCTCTGACGCAGAAGCACGCATGTTAAAGTCTTTGTATCACTCACCACTCTGGGTTTCTGAATGATTCAAGTTATCTAAATTAATAAACCTTCTTATAAACGAACATCACAGTCAGTGTTTTTTTCCTCACAGACGATCTAGAACCTGGGATCACAACGACGACATGGGAGTGTATAAAGAGTGTATACACCCATCAGTAAGTAAAAATATAACATAATGAGCCAACAGATTTCCGGTGCCAAATTGAAATTTAGAATTATCGATTCTACCTCTTGCAACTGGGAACAAAAATACTTATTTGTAAGTATTTGTAATTTCTACTGGGGTAACTGGGAAAAACATTAGTGTTCAATTTTCCGGTAGTTGAGCAATTGTTGATGTTTTTGTCTAATGCACTGGTCTAAAAAGAGACCTGATCTTACTTACTTACTTAAATAGACGTAGGTCCTTCTGTTCAAAATTCAAAACAGGTCAGCAAATCTTTATTAGTACCACCTGTCCTGAGCAACTGTCTTCATTGTCGGCCACGTGATGCCTGAGCCAGCTTGAGAACGTACCAAACGAAAGCCGTCCAGAAGAAAGTTCCACCATGTCATCCTTGGACGACATCTTCCCTTTCTCTATTTTGGGGCAACCAAGACATATCACTTTTGCATGTCATGTAGATTGTAGTCAAAGAATATCACCGACCAGCCTTACTCACCGTCTCGTGAAAGGGCATTGGGTCGACTCTACGCATAACTTCAACATCAGTTACTCTGTAAGTAAGCTTAAGCATACTACTCCACAAGCAACTCTCGCTAGCATATAGTATCTTAACCGTATCACATGAGAAATAGTCAAGAACAAGGTTACGAAAAAGTAACACTGAAGTGTTGAAGCAGTAAAAAAGGCCATTACAGAAGTGTGAATGAAAGAAGGGGAAGTTGACTACTGCCGTAACTTGCTTATTCTCCGCATTTTCCCTAAGAGATCGAGTGCAAAAGAGGAGAGTCATGAAAATACGTACATTTTGAGTTATATACATCTGTAACCGATTATTCTTTAGGGCGTCACCAGTGATGCCCTCAAATGATGTTGTCAAGCCGGATCTCTCGTCGTTAACCATATTATTGGATGGTTTTCACCCGGATCAAAATTATGATTATATTCCGTTCAAAATGAAATAACACAAAACGCATGATACCTTTAATTTTATTTGATTTCTTCAAAATCGCAAGGCAAAACTGTAAAGATAGCAAATGTGTATATCGCAGGTTTCACACCCGTGTCTCTGGTTGATCGTTCGTTTTATATAAAGCTGAGTATACGTATTTGCATGTAGAGGATTCACTCCTAAACTAAATAAGCAATTATTATGAATTCAAGAAAATATTTGAACACATGGGTGGGTAATGTGGACTATATTTAGTTTAATATAGTGTTATAAAAATAAAGCATAGAGGGGTGGAAACTCTTCATATGTTTCAGATACCTGCGATTTTTATGAAATTCTTACAAACACATGAATTAATAAATATTTCTCCAAATTTCAGTTGTTTTAGTATTTTTAAAGAGTTTTAGATATCACTCAACAAATATCTCCTAAGTACCAGTTTCTTTGGGATATTTTAATTTTTAAGATTTGCATTTGATTTGATCCATAGTAATTGTACACTAATTAATTAGTGGATTTTGATCAAAATTGAACACAGATTCTAGACATAAAATTTAGTATCAAAACTGTTCCGTTCAAGGAATTCATTTTACTCGTTCTTGGACGTTCTAGTTTCTATTCTATTTTATTTTGAAGCTTTTGTCATTCAATTTGCATGGCAATAATAGAAGCGAGACAGATATTGTTCATCAAAAACTATATAAGTATGTCGGTTGACCCAGCTCTACGTTCAAAAGAAACGTAATTATCAAATTTAGTTAGACATCTTGCAGATTCCTTATTAGGAATTCTGACTTTTCTACCAGAAGGAATTTGAAGAGATTTTAAACAAACATTGTCGACATTTGGTATATTTTTCCTTCTCGAAAGTAGCTGCATATATTTATTTTTCATTCTTTTATATATGTTACTAATGAAGATTTGGTATATGTCTGCCTGAAGCTAAAATTATGCTATTACTTATATATATATATATATATATATATATATATATATATATATATATATATATGTATGTGTGTGTGTGTGTGTGTGTGTGTGTGTGTGTGTGTGAATTAAGTTACACAGAGACGTCCACGTTTTACTCCCGTAGGCTAAGTTACTACTAACCTTACCACAAGTATTGTGCACTGTTGACGTAAATACTGAAAATCTATACATAATATACTATGTCTCCTTATAATATTATGTGTGTATATGTGAAATAATATAATAGAAATTGGTAGTTTGCTGGAAGCATTGCTGGGAGTAATAATAAAAGTTTAAAAGGTTGAAGGCAATGCGTAGTTCCGGATCGCTGGAAGCTGTGAAGCACAAAAACAAAACAAAACCGAAATAAGTCGGATATAGATCGAAAAGGTTTGTTTATTTTTCTAGACGAACTTACAAGACAGCAAGAGTGTTAGTTTGTAGTAGTCCGGATGATCAGGGATCAATTTGATATATTTCGAGAGATTGTTTTTCCTCTCCTTGTCAAAAATAAATAAAAGAAAAATCCCGGATTCCGAGAAAATGCCAGGAGCGCTGGGGGGTTAAACCGGAAGTGTTCAGGATAAAGTATTCAGAGGAAAATGAAATAGATCGTAATAAGTTCTGATAATATAATAATTAGATATTATATCCTATATTATTATTCTTTTATATATATATATATATATATATATATATATATATATATATATATATATAGCAAAAGTTTTTAAAAAGGTTGAAAGCAATGCGAAGTTCCGGATCGCTGGAAGCTGTGAAGAACAAAAACAAAACAAAACCGAAATAAGTCGGATATAGATTGAAAATGCTTGTTTATTTTTCTAGACAGCAATGGTGTTAGTTTGTAACATCCGGATTATCAAGAATCAGTTTTATATTTCGAGAGATTTTTTTTCTTTTTTTTTCCTCTCCTTGTCAAAAATAAAAAAAGAAAAATCCCGGATTCCGAGAAAATGTCAGGAGCGCTGGGGGGTAAAACCGAAAGTGTTCAGGGTAAAGTATTCAGAGGAAAATTAAATAGATTCTTTTTTTTTTTTAATATATATATATATATATATATATATATATATATATATATATATATATATATATACATATTAGTACTTCATGTATCCACATAAAATATTATAAGGAGATATAATTTTTTATTTTGTATAGCTTGATTGCCATATATATTTTCATTGCTTACTATATATATACATATATATATATGTGTAATTGTATGTTGTTTCTATTTATTTAATTTTTTTTATTAATATATTTACTATTATTGTTATTGTTTTTTTTGTTGTTTTTTTTATCGTATATAAAACGTTGATTTTACTTATAATATATATGTTTGTCGACAGGTTGATTCCGGCATTAGATTTTATATATGCTGTAGATAGCTAATTATTTGTTGTCGGTGCCGTATATTATAATTTAGTTATGCCTGGTTAAGTTTAATCCTTATTTATTGGTTTTAATTTACGTCTTAAGTGTCTTTTGTTTTAGGTATGGAGACTGGTCGGTTTACTGGTTAAAGGGAGACAAATCTGTTATCTTTGGTATTAATTTATAAAGGGAATTCTGTTAATTGGCTTTGTTTGTTGAATTTATTTAACTAATGTAATTGTCAATTCTTAGTATAATAGGTATGATTTGTGCAAATAGTGTTTATTATGGGGGGGTTATTATCTGGGGGATGAGTTCTGGGGGAGTAGGTTATATGATGAAGGTAGAATTTAATTCGTGTCTCTGGTTCAAAACTGGATTATGTTTGGAAATGAGAATAGCTTCCATCAGTCTTAGGTCGCCTAGGTTCCTGGTCGAGGCTATAATGGAAACGTTTATGTCTTGTTGTGTAGTATTGCATGAGGAAGTATGTTTGAAGAAAGAAGATATATTTGTGTTCATGTGTTCTTTTACACGCTGATGTAGTTGTCTTGTAGTATATCCAATATAGGAGTGGTTAAAGATAGTGCATAATATATTGTATACACAGTTAGTGCGGTGGCATAGTCCAGTGGTAGGAATGGGACAATTGGCTAGGGAGCATGGTTCTTGGGTGCGTGTAGTGCGTTTTTTGGAAAGGTGTTGACGTAAGGTGGTGCCGGTGTGGGTGAGTTGAATGTGTAGTTTTTCTTTATGTATTGCACTGCGGATGGCATTAGTGATTCTGTCATTAAAGAAAGGTAGTTTTAGGAAGCATGTGTTGGAGAGTGTGTTGTGTCTGCGTGATCTGGTCTTGCTGAGGTGGGTTATTGCGGAAGTGGGGTAGTCGTTGATAATTAAGGTTTGATGGAAGTCTTTGGCGTGTTAAATTTTATTGGCAGTAGATGAGCATTTATTTTGTATGCGGGTAATTTCATTACGGGCATAGTCTAGTTTGGCTTTAAGTGGCAAGGCAGATTTAAAATGAACAAATAGGTTTTTGCAGGCAGGTTTTCTGTAGAAATTGGTCTGTATAGAACCGTCTTCTGTGATTTTGAGGTTAAAATCGAGGAGATGTCAGCAGCTCTGACCAAGTCATTAGCAGACTAAACCTACTCCAACAACAACAGTTAAGCTCTAACAAATACACATTTAGCCTCGATGTTGTTTCCCTATACACATAAATACCCGCACACCCAGCCATTGACCTCATCTCCGACCACATCTCTTCCTCCGATAACTTAGAACTCTTCGGGTTAACACCCGAAGACATACACCAACTCCTAGACATTATCATTAATAATACATTTTTTACCTTTCTAAGGGAATGGGGTAGTGGAGCATTTGTTTCGTTGTTATGATAGAAACAACCCTCCCAGACATCACCACCTTCTTTTGGGGTGGGTGTAGTGTATTATCTGTTGTCATTAGACCATCTTTCACGGCATTATCTCCTTTTCGGGGGGGGGGGGCAGTGTAGTATATGGTCGTTGGTCATATAAACTAGCAGACATATACGAACAGAGGGAACATGTTTTTGCTAGTTTGACTAATTCGTTAACTAGTGTTATTATCTCCTTTGTTAGACTTGTCATTCTGTTCGACACGTTCCTCTTTCGTTCAATAACTCGTTCATGTATTTACATCATTTTCTTCTTTTTACTAAAGAGTCACCATTTATCAAGCCCCAAAAGTCACTCGGTAAAGTCAAAACGTCCTATTTCAAGTTAACTGAATTTTACACAATAAACGCACCATCTTTTTATATACTGCTTATATGTATAAAACATTCACAGCAAGAACTCACCTAACTACAACCACAGAAAAGAACTCCCCTTTCTCTTTCTCAGTGCAAAAAGCAAACAAATAGACCTTAATTGAACAAAGTTTATTTTTTATATACTGCTTATATGTATAAAACATTCACAGCAAGGACTCGCCTAGCCACAACCACAGAAAATAACTCCCTTTTCCTTTTCTCAGTGCAAAAAACAAACAAATAGAACTGAAATGAACAAAGTGTATTTTTTATATACTGCTTATATGTATAAAACATTCACAGCAAGAACTCACCCAACTACAACCACAGTAAAGAACTCCCTTTTCGCTTTCTCAGTGCAAAAAGCAAACAAATAGAACTGAAATGAACAAAGTGTATTTTTTATATACTGCTTATATGTATAAAACATTCACAGCAAGAACTCGCCCAACTACAACCACTGCAAAGAATTCCCTTTTCTCTTTCTCAGTGCAAAAAGCAAACAAATAGAACTGAAATGAACAAAGTATATTTTTTATATACTGCTTCATGTATAAAACATTCACAGCAAGAACTCGCCCAACTACCACCACTGCAAAGAATTCCCCTTTCTCTTTCTCAGTGCAAAAAGCAAACAAATAGAACTTAATTGAACAAAGTTTATTTCCTAGAACATCCAATTTATGAAACAAAATACCACAAAGCAAGCAACTCCAAAATGGTCGTCTTCATGTCTAATGTAAACAAATACTTGTTGAGTCGTCCTATTGGATAATCACTTCCTCTTAAGCTATCTTCTTCCAATTCCACCAATATTGTTATCCTCCTGTAGTGATGATCATCGTCTAACAGACAATTTCTTTAACCCTTATCTTCAAGAGCCCTGTACAAATGTGTCAAAATGAATGGGTTTTTTTTGGGGGGGGGGGGGGTAAACTTAGTTCACCACAAACAAGGCTAGTTGCTACTGTAGGCGTAAGGAGCTACTGAGAATTAGGGTGAAAGTTTAGGGGGTCATCCTAAATTGTGAAATGTGCAGCGAGATGCTTGTTTCTATTAGTTTTAAATGTCTGCATGTCGGTACAGTCAGGGAAACAGTGAGCAGGTCGGGAGTTCCAAAGGCCGCCAGCTCGAGGAAAGAAGTAATTGGAGTAGAAGGCTCTCCGGCATCTGGGGACCTCCACAGTGAATGGATAGGGTTCAGCTGATTATCGGGTTGGTCGAGTGTATTTACGTCGATGGGGGCACCAGAGCAGCAAGTTCATCCAGGCACAATCCATTGAAGTACTTGTAAAACAAGCACAAAGATGCAACATTGCGGTGATGTGACAGGGGCTGGAGCTTGGTGGATAGAGAAGGACCTATTACATTAGGGACTCTTTTTTGGACCTCGTCTAAGAGGGAGAGACTGGTGGATAGTGCACAACCAGAACCACATGTGACAACAATACTCCATACATGAGCGGATGGTGGCTTTGTAGAGATATAGAATAATGTCAGGTGCGAGAAGTTTTCTAGCATTGTAGAGGGAGCCGACCTTCTTTTGCAGCAGACTTTGGTTGAACTAATTTATATCTTCATGTTTCGTTGCATGCACATTTTCCATATACGCCCGCTTCTTCCTTTGCCTGATTCCCTCAGCCTCCCCGTTTCCAACAACTCTCACTACTACTGCAACCACCGCCAAAATTCTGACATTCATCTAGCTATCATATTCCTTTACCTATTTACACCCAACCCCACTTAATCTAATACCCACTTCCTGTCTAACATTTCTAGTAAATCGCTTGACACGCAATGCTTCATTTTCAATTCAGAACAAGTTTCGATTCTCCTTTAAAATTTAGTTCATATATTAATTTTAGGTGTTAAATAAACACTTTTAATAATAAATACACTTAATATCTATCCATATAATAATACGCGCATACCCTCGTTTGTAAGTAACTTAGCAAATTTTACACCCATTTAAAATCTGAGATCGTCTGATCGCCAAAGATGAAATGCAAAAATAGTAATTGAGACATATCTAATCTCGCCGGTTTTCAAAAATAAAGATTTTACCCATTACAAAATGAATTGTTCTAAAATCGAACAAATAGAATTCTGTCGTTTCATCGACTTAACCAGTTTGCAAAAATGTACGCTTTGCTTTTTTATTTATTGCATCTAATAATTGCAATGATGAATAAATACATTTTTTTAAATTTACATTCGTTTCAATATTTCCATCCAATGTATTGTCGTTTTCACAGCAAGTTCCAAACAAAATATCGCAATTCTTCTTCTTCGTTTTCTTATTATTATTATATCAATCGCCAATATATCATTTTGAATATAAGCCCCTATGTATACAGAAAATAGCGCACATAGAGGACAACCCAAACCCATGTATACGGGAAACATGCAGGGGACAAGGGCACACACTAACACAGAAAACTCCATCACACACACTCACGCATGATACACACGCACACATGACGCAGAGAGAGCACATAATCACACAAACTTAAACACCGGACACTCACACACATTAACTCTAGACACATGCTGATATATACATACGTGCACTCAAATGCAGAAGATTCACACACATAAGTTATACACACTCACCAATAACACATACTGACATATAGAACACACAAAGAGCATGTACCCACGTTGATAACATACACACAGATACAGAACACACGCATACTCACACTCATTTGAATTACCTACTAGACACCATCCTCGAGTGTCTTCGGTCTATCTGTACAAGGGTTTGTCAGGATAACCTGATATTAGGATACTTCACCCTACAATTCAACCCTGACCAAATATTCAAAATAGCTTAGTATTCGAATCCCAAATAAGATCCCCTTGACACGGCTATACACTGGCTCATACCAGGAATGGTGCGCCTTTTCCAAGTAATGTTACCTCAAGTAACAGCACTTAGAACATCCACCAGACTAGATGAATCCGGTAAGATGAAGAGCCCACAAGAAACATAGTTCACAGATCAATTGGGGAGAGGAAAATTAATATTCATAACTTCTTTACTAACTAAACGTTTGACAAGTAAAAGAGAAAATTAATGGAATATTCGAATATTTATGTATTTCATATAGAGATCAAGTGTTAGCCCCAGGATATGGCCCCTTGATTTCTAAGAACTTCGACTGAATTAAAATGAAACAAAACAGAGAGAACATTTAATTTACACATACTCACACAGGATACGCACACACACTCACATGACACACGCAGTACATATAAACGATGTGTTCATAAAAAAGACTAAATTTAATAACCAAACCATAAAATCTGATCAAAATTGTTACCACCTTCTTCTTTTTGTATTAATGGTCAATATATTATTAATATATTTTTGTCTTGGAAAGAGATGGGCGTTGTCATGCTTTGATCGTAAAAATGAAAATAGAATGCAATCTAGTCTAAGTATGTTTTGCTCAAATGGTAGTTTTTCATAGTCAAAAAGCTGCTTATTTTCCACGTAAGCATATTTTCTACTTTTTTAGACACATTTCTAACTTTTCATCTAATTTTAGTTCCTCGAGGAAAACACACTCTTTTTTTCTCATGCAAAATATAATTATGGGCGATATCTTGGCTGCAATATGAGACGCCGACCAATTTATGTTGTATTTTTATAATTTTAGAAAATGCTTCGCTTAAAGACGTCTGGATGATAAAAAATGAGTTCCATTGACTTCAATACACAATGCAAGACAGTGTTGCCCACGAAGATAGACCGATTATATATATATATATATATATATATATATATATATATATATATATATATATATATATATATATATATAATATATATATATATATATAATGTTTATATCTATATATATATACATTATACATATATACATTATATATATATATATGTATATACATACATACATTTATATATACATAATATATATATATATATATATACATACATATACATATACATATATATATACATGTATACATGTATACACATAAATATATATATATATATATATATATATATATATATATATATATATATATATATATATATATATATTAGTATTTCATGTATCCACCTAAAATGTTATAAGGAGATATAAGTATTTATGTATCCATTTTCAGTATTTACTTCAATAGTTCTCGATACGTAAGTACAGCTAGGTAGTAAGATATGAAAATATATTTATGGCAATTAAGCTACACAGAAACCCCGTGGGGATGAAACGAGGGAGCCTCTGTGTAGCTTAATTGCCATAAATATATTTTCATAGCTTACTATATATATATATATATATATATATATATATATGTATAATGTATGTATATATATATATATTATGTGTATATATAAATGTATATATATATATATATTATGTATATATAAATGTATATATGTATATATAAATGTATATATGTATATATATATATATATATATATATACATATACATATACATATATACATATGTATATCTAGGCAGCATCTTCTCTTGCAAGCAAGTATTGTTGAATATAACAGACAACTTTTGTCTGGATATCCTTTGGTAAATCTTTTCAATAGTCCGAATCAGAATCTTAATTCCCGCCAAAAGCTTCTATAATACTAACACATGGTCTGTACCTGGTTATCCTCATTCCCCTGAAGATGGACCCGGATGGGTCTGAAAGTACTTGGGACACAAATTATAACTATGGCAGATCCATCGGCCAATTGCCCCTTGAAACTAAGATTCCGATTTGGACTATTTAAAGGATCTACCAAAGGATATCCAGAATAAGTTATATGTTATATTCAATAATACATATATACATACACACACACACACACACACATATATATATATATATATATATATATATATATGTGTGTGTATTAAAAGAGAAGGAGAGAGAAGGTGGGAGGGGAGATGGAAAAGAAGAATAGCAGCAAAACGATGAATTAATTTCAGCGGACAAACATTAAAAAAAACTCATTGTGTTGTACAGTTATTATTTGAAAACTCTCAATTTGGAAAAGCAGACAAGGTTTCTTAAACAAGATTTTATTTCAGCAAATAAAAATAAAATATAAATTCGCTTAAAGTAAAAAAAAAATGCTTTTCTTTAATGGAATCCGAATATAATTTAACGTGGGTTTAAGGAAAATGAAAGAAAGTGGCACGTGAGAGAGATTATATACCGAAATAGACAAAATTATTTTTTTAAATTTCAAATCAAATCAAATTTATAGGCAAACAATAGAAAAGTGCAACAAGCCATGTGTACGGTCTGAATGTTTGTTCACGGCGACTTTAAACTTGGATATCGTAGGCATCGTCACTAGCCTCTCTGATAAGCTGTCCTACGGAGCAGAAACACGGACAGAGAATGTTGCACTTTTTCTATCGAGACGGAAGATCCTATAATACATCTTTTGACGGAGGATCCTATGATACATCTTTTGTTTGATCCCATGAAGACTACAACTGGGTACTTATTAATGCCCCTTTTTTAACATAGTTCACCCCAAACAAGACAGGCCGCCACTGTAGACGTAAGGAACTACTGAGAAAAAAGGGTGAGGGTTTGGGGGGGGGGTTACCCTAAATTAGGAGCTGCGCAGCGAGATGTCTGTTTGCATTATTTTTAAATTTCTGCATGTTGGTACAGTCGGCAAAAGAACTCCAAAGAAAAGCGATCCAAGGAAAAAAGCTAGCAGAATAGAAAATCTTCCGCCATCAAGGGTCCTCGACAGTGAAAGGGTGGGATTTTACTCATAGTCGGGTGGATCGGGAGTATTTTCATTGAGTGGGCACAAATGCATTCTGAGATAAACACGAAATAATTAAAAAAAAAATTTTTTTAACATAGTTCACCCCAAACAAGGCAGGCCGCTACTGTAGACGTAAGGGGCTACTGAGAAAAAAGGGTGAAGGTTTGGGGGGTGGGGGGGGGGGCGAGTGTCAACCTAAATTATGAGCTGCGCAGCGAAATGTCTGTTTACATTAGTTTTATATTTCTGCATGTCAGTAACGTCAGGAAAGCAGGGAGCAGGGAGGAAGTTCCAGAGTCCAGCAGCATGAGGGAAGAAGCTTTTGGAATAGAAAGCTTTTCGGCATCTGGGGACCTCCACAGTGTATGGATAAGATTTGGCAGATAGTTGGGTTGGTTTAGTGAAGTTGAAGTACTTGTAAAACAGACACAAGGAAGCAACATTGCGACGATGGGACAGGAGCTAGAGCTTGGTGGATAGTGAAGGACCTATTAAGTTGGCGACTCTTTTTTGGACCTTGTCTAAGAGGGAAAGACTAGCGGATGATGCACCAGCCGAGATGTGGCAACAATACTCCATGCATGGGCGGATGGTGGCTTTGTAGAGATATACTATAATGTCAGGTGTGAGAAGTTCACTGGCACGGTAGAGGGGGGGCCACCTTCTTTGCAGCAGCCCTGGCAATGTTTTCAATGAGTCAATATAAATTGGCTTGTTCAAGTCTACAGAAAAAAACAAACACATTCCCCAAAACGCCTTTCCCTCGGGATATCTCAAATACCTCCTTATATAAATAATGTTTACATATTTGTATGTTCAAGATTTACTCCTAACTAATTAACCGATCGTTATGAATTTTGAAAAACAGCTGCTAGACTTTAGGGGCCCAAATGCAGAATATATTTACTTTTATTTAGTTTTATGTAAAGGGGCTAATGAGGGGTAGAAGCCCGTCGTGAAAATTCAGATACCTCTGATTTTTTTAAAATTTTAACAATAGGTATTAGATATAAATTAATAAATATTCGAAACGACTCTTCTAGCGAGTCAGGGTAAAATCCCGAATCCTAATCAAACAGACAACTAAAAACCCAGAACAGCAGATAGAGTTTGGCGGAGGCAAAAACAAGACAGAGCGCTGTACAACAGTACACTAACCCTAACCCTAACCCCATGCGTTTCGCTTCCAGAGGAGAACACAACCCCCGCACACGGAAGCAACGTCTACTACTATACACACATACACATAGTCTCTCTCATACACTTACTGACACACTAGCAAACGGCAACATATTCACACACTGACAAAGGCTGCATATGCAAATGACTACTAAATTCACTCACACAAGTTCTCTCATATTCACACACTGACAAAACAACTGCAAGCAAACACACACACAATGCTACACTGCATATTACTTACACACGCATATTCACACTGACAGAAAACAACACATGTAGACATACACATATCTAACAATCGTGGCTTCTTACACACTGGAACATTCTATCAAAAATGGAATATCTGGAAATGTCTTCGCAGCCATCAAATCCTTTCTCTCTGATAGGTTTTAAAAGTAGTCGTTGATGGGCACTGGGCAGAAGTTTGAAGCAAATTATATCAACCCCGCCACAAGGATCTATTCTTGTCCCAACCCTCTTCTTGATCTTCGTCAATGATTTTCCAAATTACATCTTAAGATCATTCGTCGACATTTATGCAAATTACACAACCATATATGGCAACACTTCAAAGAGCACTGATTCTTCTTTCTTTTTTGCGTTTATTTGAAGCATGTAGTCATATGACAGTTTCACACTTTTTTATGCAGTCATTTGCAATAGTGTTGTACTCTGCAAGATCTTTCAAGCTACACGGGTAGGCAGTGTTGCATTGTATAGTCCTCCTCTCCACATTCACAGATGGTTGGGTCAGTTTTTGAGCAACTTTTGATCACCCCATTCCCGTTCTCAGGCGGTTTAGTGTTTTTCACTCGAGACAGGGTGCCTCAGAAGCAGGAATTCCAATGTCATTATGAGGAGGGACCATCTTCTAGCCGTCTTGCCCACAGCTGTAGTCTGGGCTTTTCCTGAGATGTTGTTAGAGGTTCGAAATGGCCGAGGAAGCTTCTCCTTGACTTCGGTCGTTGGACCATTGGTTCACGTCCCTGAAGGAGATGGCGTTCATCACAATACACGTTAGGTCGGAATGATGCTGTTCCAGACAGAAACTCAATTCTGTTACGGGTTGCAAATTTTAGAGCCACAAGTTCAGTACTTAAAAGAAAGTCACCTGGAAGACCTCGAAACGCTCGAACTCCACACAGTGTGAGAATTTCTGATACTCAGTCTCTTACACATTTAGCCTGCAAATATACTCTACCTTGGGATTGTCCGATCTTACAGCCAGAAAGATTCTACATAGTGATCCGAATTTTCATCTATAAAGATTAATGATTGCTCAGAAATTGCACGAACGCGGCCGAGAAGGTGACATATGATGCTGCGACGCTGCCCTTCAAAATGTTTTCTGCAATGATTCTTCGAACGTTGGACAATTTCAGAAACCGGCTTGTACAGTAGAGGTTGCTATTCAGAGAACGTCATGTAAACAATTTAATAAACAAAAACTGTAAACCTTCGTTTAAACAACATTTCCATTAATTTTTTTTTATAAATCTTGTTTCCTCCTCCTTTTGTCAACATTTTTTTCGAAGATTATTTTGAAGTGTTGAATTCTTTTTAATATGATTCTTCGAGTGATTTTGTTGACATTTTGTAGTTTTGTGTATAAGTGTGTGTGCCTTTTAGGAAGTTTAATATAATAGCCAGGCCAGTATGTTGCAAAAGGTAATTCATACTGTTTGAACGGATTTGATTAAGATTAGAAGGGTTTTTTATTTGTAAGTTGGGTGTGTTTAATTTTACAAGAAAATAGGAGTGGTGAGATTGGAATGTAATTATTCAATGAGAAGTCTGATCAATTGTAGGAGGATTCCTCGGTGGGTCATGAAAATATTTTTTGATTTCCTCACAAAAAATATCTCTCAATGATTCATACATTTGATTATTTATTCGGATGAGGAAGACGAGGAGGACGAGAAGGAGGGGGAGAGAGAAAGAGAGAGAGAGGGCGGATATGAATAAATTATTTTAAAAAAATTTCATGTGGCCCATGAATGTATAATCAGGAACACAGTGAATAATAACTCAAATCTCAACAACGTCCCAACTGACACCTTCTCCACCGACATCCACTCACACCCGTAGTTGTTAAAAAAAAAGAAGTTTTATTATAAGTTCATATCACTTATATATTGTGCCAAAAATATAAAGAAATTGTTTTCCGCCCTAAAACAATTAATTGTGTTTAGAATATTGACGTGTTTTGTCTTGGGAACTAAAGAAGAAGAAGAAGAAGCCAAAGAATTTAAAAGAAGCGGGGGAGGGGGCAGTAGAAGAAGAAATCGGAAAGAAAACTTTTCTGAAATATTTCTTTAATATTTCTTGTTTAATTCCCCACCAAGGAGGTTATGTTTTCGATCGAGTTTGGCAGTTAGTTACTGTTTGTGTACAACCTAGTGTCCACATCGCTTGACCAATCGTCACCAAACTTGGTCAAATATCGGGCATGGTCTAACTTAAAACTGGTTGGATTTTGGAATATCTATTACTAATGGAGGTTTGGTATCTGTCTGTCTGAAGCCGAATTTTAATATTATTTCTATATCTATACTACTAACTTTTCAATTCAGTTTACTATACTATTTCAGAAAAAATAGTACCTTTCAATGCTGAATTCGGAGAGGAGTAGTGTAGTATATTTTCTGCTCTCATGAGACCACCCTCCCAAGCATAAGCTCCTTGTTTTGGGAGTGTAGTATATGTTCGTTCGTCATAATACTATTCTACCAACCATTACATTCTCTTTTTGAGAGTGGAAGTGTAGTATCTGTTTTGATGTCATAAAACTATCCTCACAGAAATTATTGCCTTCTTTGGGTGGTAGTGTAGTATATGTTTGTTCGTCACGATACTATCCTCCCTAACAAAAACATGCGACCGGAGGGAGCATAATTTTGTTAGTTGGTAGTAAAAAAATATTTTTCATTTCCTTATTTTCGCTTCTCCCTCCCCCAAACAAATTTAATTTAGGAATTCCTTCATTTTATATTTCTTTTTTTGGTCTATCTCCACCACCACCAAATTTATTTCTTTTTTTCTTTGACCCCCCCCCCCAAAAAAAAAGTAGCATTTTCTATGGGAGGAGTAAATCCTTCAACCCAATAAAAATAACAATTACTTAAGCCCTTGCTTGTTTCTTTTTCATTATACTTTATGAACTAAGGCCAGCGTTACATTAACAATGATTGTGTACCCGGCTGTCAACGAATTAACAAAATAATTCTATTGCGAAATTAAGTTTCACCACAATGCATTTCGGTTCATTCGTAAACAATTTGGTTCAAGTAAGGAAAATATCTATTTATATCATAAAATACAGTTTGCTTTTTTCATTTTTCAGTTGGGCTTTTACTGTAACATCGTGGGTTATACGCTCCTGCCATGCTCTCATAAACAGCAAAGCAAAAGTTTTATTTTGTTTCAGAATTTTTTAGATGAGGATTGATAAGTTGTATTGTTTGGATTATTCGAACTATGTTATTGCCACAACGTTCCGACCGATGAACCTATGACCTTATTCAGGTGCGTCTTGTCGAACTCGGGAATCTTTATGTCAAACTGGAGAATCTGTACGGGATTTCAGACGGAACCCTTTATTTAATCCACACGAGTTGCTTGCTCTCGTTCCGTCAGCCATGACCGGTTAGGAGTCTTAAGTAATTCGTAATTGTATTCTTAGTCTCGCCCACACTGAGGATTGAACCTTTAACTTCCAGAAGACTGTCACTTAGAACTGATTATAACTTAGCACTTATATCGTTGCGCTACCGGTGTTTGTGAGTTTTTTGGTTTCTTTATTTTCCTAAGCAAGCCGGGACACGGGTCCCCGCTAGTATATATATATATATATATATATATATATATATATATATATATATATATATATATATATATATATATATATATATATATATATACACTTCCACCCAAGGAAGGCAATAATATATATATACACTACCACCCAAAGAAGGCAATAATTTCTGTGAGGATAGTTTCATGACATCAAAACAGATACTACACTTCCACTCTCAAAAAGAGAATGTAATGGTTGGTAGAATAGTATTATGACGAACGAACATATACTACACTCCCAAAACAAGGAGCTTATGCTTGGGAGGGTGGTCTCATGAGAGCAGAAAATATACTACACTACCCCTTTCCGAATCGAGCATTGAAAGGTACTATATATATATATATATATCTATATATATATATATATACATATATATATATATATATATATATATATATATCTATATATATATATATATATATATATATATATATGATAGTGTTGACAGTGTACAGAAAAATCATTTTATTTATCTTTAAAATTTGTCAAAAAGTTCACAGTGCAGTAAATTTTCGTTATAAAATAACATGTAAAACGAGGCCGCAATTGGGTGGGATGGGAGGGGGGGGGGTCGGCTGTCATTCTCTAGCTCTATTCTCTAGACTATTTTAAGTCACCAAAACACCACATACACTCTATGGATAAAACTTACTTAACATTATGCCCACTAGTTTGGCGTTTTTTTATTTACAAAACATATATGTTGAAGGGTACTAAAAACAAAGATTGCTGAAAAATAACATGCTAAGTGCGTTGGTTAGTAGGACCCTCCCAAATCTATCTAGATATGAGCTGCTCACTGTTTTCAAGGTTGGTTGAATAGCCGAGAATGAATTTTACTTACTTTACTGACAATTTCGAATTTGCTTTTATAATTAGTTACTGAATTCAAAAAGCATTCATGTTTTGTTATGAATGCGCACACTTGATCAATCTTACAACTCGTTAGAGACACAAGATGAATACGGCAATCGTATAGCTAGACGACAAACACAGTAGTTACATTTGTAAATAACAGGTAACCGGTTTATTGGACCGTAACAATACAGGTATTGAACAAAGGGTGTTTCAGCTTTCGGTGTCACGAGAACGGTTCACGAGGAATGCTTGGTCTGGTTACTTCTTGAACGTGTGTAGTCGAAAAGTGAACCTCACTGATATTGGAGAAACAACTCGATAGGTTGATAGATCAATCCTGTTCGGGTGCGGACGTCTCACCAAGGTTGAATGACTGCTGGTCAGACTGAAAAGGAAGTTCTCGTAGGAAGGATGGGTAACGCATTTAAAATGTAGTCAATAAGTTGTCTTGAAAAGGACATGTAGACTCGCACAATTCGTAGTTCCTAATTTGTCCTTAAAAGGACAGTGTTTGTCTTAAAACTGGCGAATGAAAAGGCAGTGTATGTTCAGAAAAGACGGACGTCGGTACTATGCTTGGTATGGGCTGGACGAGTCGATGACTGGACAAGCAAGTGGAAGTCGACAGCTGGACAAAATCGTCAGACTATCAGTGCGAAAAGCAGGTCAAAAGTAACCCGGACGTGAGCAGGAACAGAGGCGCTAGTTGCAACATAACACATTAGCCAGAAACATCAATAAGAGAAGGCACAAGTTGGTAGGTGGACTGAAAAATCAGCAATAGTCATAGCCAGACTGGAGGGCTGTTAAAGTTTGCCTAAACTACAACCAGCGTCCTGTTGCCAGACAAAAAAATAAATCCCACCTATAATTTAATAAGGTCCCGGAGCAGGGCATTAGATGAATAAACGGCTACGGAGTACTTTGGGGCGAATGAACCAATGCGGATCCCTACGAGACAATTGTCAAGCAGCAGTCTTCTTAGTTAATTGCTCCCACATCAGCAAGATGCGGTACACGGCTATAAAGTGAGAAAAAAACAGCTCCTTCGATGGCGCACTATGATCGGGCACACACGTATGTACTTACCCTTATTCTCATTACAGTATAAATCAAACAAGCTAGTAAAAGAGCTAGTCGAAGATAAAAAGCGTAACAATTAATTATTACCTCACGATAATGTAAACCAACACAGCTGATACACTGTAATGTTATATTATATGTCGCCTAACTGTTCTCCTTACTGGTGTTTATTTGATATCGGAACGACGTGTTTAGTCATAAACCAAACAGAAATTGAAGGTCGACGTCAATTGTCTGTTCAACAATACTCAAAGAGTGGGATTCTAGACCACCACAAACTCAATGGAAATAATTGCTGTGTTTTAGATTATAATTAATCTTAGCACAAATCTCCTTTAGCCATCATTTACTTACATTTCTGTCATACAGTTTTCAGGAAATCGGTCAATTTTATTTGGGGCATGAATAGACATGTTTTCTTTTATTATCTTTGGTGTTAAGTCCATTATTGGCAATCGTGTTATTCGCCATTGTTGGTTCAGTCGGTTTGTAATAACGTGTCCAATAAAAGCAGATACGCAAAAGAAAGCCAAAATAGAACAACAGAAAATTCGATAATAATTTTAATTCTCTTTTGAAGAGGAGATTTATTTGGAAATATTAGAAAATACATTAATAACAAGAACATGTCAATCGTGAGACTGCATACTTCCGCTTGACGACGTAAGTTGAAATTCCAGCGAAATTATGTTAGAATGTCAAACTTAACCGTACTTTTAAAGTTTAAAATAAAATTTCAATGACACGGTTATAAAGGATGCGGGACTTCATTGGATACAACATGGTCAAAGTAGCGAATCTCTACGATGAACAGATCCGAAATTATCGCCAAGGGTGTCTTTCACTTTTTCATAACCTTAACTTTCGATCTAGATTTCCTTAAATTAAATAATTTCTGTGTTAGACCATGACTGATATTTTGACCAAGTTTTGTGACAATTGGTCAAGCGATGTAAACGCTTGGCTGTATACAAAAAGAAAAACATAGTTAAAAATTAGACCGAATACATGTCCCTCTTGGCAGAAGTACCTATTAACGGCTAAGTTATTTTTTATTTAAAATATGTGTAACATTTTCAAGGATTTCAAGTAATATAGTAATTTATTCATATATAGTCATCCGCATACGGCTGTTTCGCGTTATCACAAATATTCAGTGCGACTAGACATGGCAAGTGTTTTCTCGCTGTATCTTACATCTACGCATTCGCCGTGAGACATAAGAGATATTATACCGCTTATGTCTTTTTTAGAGTACAATCAGTGTTACCGGTAACCCAAAGTGATCTATTCTACATAGACGAGTAATGTTTTACGCTAAGTGAAAACCGGTATTGCATCTACTAAAGTAGGAAGAATCTATATATAGTCAGTCAAATAGAGCTGTTTCGCCGTATACGACTCTACATTGTGGAGAAACATGTTAAGTGTTTTTACGCTGAGATTCGAAACCCTATCGCCAGATCACTTTCACCTGTGAACAGAAGTGTCAGATATTTTTTAGCCGAGAAACATATATTAAGTTGGGTGTGAAGGGGGGGGGGGCATAACAATTATAAATTTAAACATAAGTTCATGACAATTGAGTTGGTTGGTTGCTTGGTTGCTTGGTTGGTTGATTAGTGAAATTCTGTGACTAAATAAGTTCACTTATCCCTACTTAAAACGTGACCCTAACTGTACTAACTCTGATCTTAATTCTTAGTATGAACTTCCATTCTACGATAACTTTTCACGCCAAAAATAATCCCCAATGTAAATATTTCATTTTAACAAAACATGCATATATATATATATATATATATATATATATATATATATATATATATATATATATATATATATAGGGGTGTACTAATACTTATTAATACACCGAGATTTTTGTTAAAAAAAAAAAGAATAAATTTAGGAGGAAGGTGAAACTGATCAAAGTCCGCTACGAATGCAGTGACTAACATTGAAGTATACAGTTGCGGCTGGTGGGAAAGGGAGTCAGCTTCGCTTCTTTCTCGACAGTATGCCTTTGTTTTACTTTTTCTCGTTTTTTACGCTTTCTTCAGATGCATTTGGCGCTGGTAGAAATATATACAACAGCTGGGACCCCCCTGACAAGGAGAATATTTTCGGCTCTTTTCGAAATCAAAATTCTATAATTTAAAAAAAATGTATATATTATTCTTCAAGCTGCTGCCCCCGATGCCCCTCTGGTGTATTTATGATGTAGTTTTTGGTATGGGAAGGGATTCTTGAGTTCCAGCCTCCATCATACACACCGCACTTCGCCGTTCTTTAAACTAGGATTCATGTTTAGGGAGGAGTGGGTAAGTGAAAATGCGGGGTACTTTTATTTTTTTGTAAAAAACAACCACGGGGCGACGACAGAATGGGCGGAGGAAGATAGAGAAATAGGAATAAACGAGAGAAACGCTTGGATATTGAGATGGAGAGGAAAGTGACGTTGCCATGGTTTCCACAAACAATTAAGGGAATGGTGATGATGATGATGATAATCTGTGGACAACGAGACGAAACAATACGCCACCTCACAAGTAAATAATGCAAGCTTGCCTAAAAGAAATATCAAAATAGACATGACTGAGTTCCCCAGGTAGTTCACCGGGAGATGTGTAAACGATTAAACTTTTCGTACGCAGACAAATGGTACAAACATAAACCGGGGCAGTATTGGGAAATGAAAGGCGTAAAATCTGCTGGGGTTCTACATACAAACAGTCTCACTCACCCAAAATAGAAAGCTAACAGGAATCAACTTCCTAGGTGATTACAAGTTTAACCGGAAATGAACTGGCTACGGAGCTCAAACTTCATAACAATATACCTTGTTTGGCTCTTACAAAAAAGACATAAACACAAATACCCACCTGAAAGTAATTCAGTTGTTACATTCACTGATGAAATGTATGGCATTGTATGAGCCATTCCACTTTAATTTAATAAGGGAATTTAATAATTAAAAGGTAGAATGACGGAAAATAATATTCGAAAAATAATTAAAGAATTGTGGGCGGGAAATCTAAATTTTATTTGAAATAAAAGAAGAAAAGTTTATAATTTCATGTTTCTTTTAAATGAATAAATGCGAAAGTTGGGCCGATTTTTCGCACGAACGGTAAAGTTAAAACGCCCCATTTCAAATTATTTCCCCTTTACACAATAGACGCCCCATTTTCGCATATACACTGCTTATGTAAATATGATGCAAGGTTAACTAATTTACATATTATTTTTGAAAAAGGACATTTTATTAATTAACTATTATTTGCTATTCAATTATTTTTTTTAATTTTAATATAACAAATAGTTCAGTTCGCAATATTGTTTTATTTCCTGGACAAAAAATTAGCGTTTGTGTTTAAATGTTCCTTTATTTAGAAAGGCCGACTTTATTTTCAACAAGTTGCGATCTATTTCTAAATTGCAAGTGAAAAGGCAAATTGATTTCTTCTTCTTTCTTTACGGTCACATTTAAAAGATAAATAAATTTCTATCGAAATTACCAAAATGTTAATGTTTATCTATATGAATGAATAAGAAAGATTTTGTTTCGTGTTTAGAACAAAGTTATGGATGAAATGTTTATTATATTAAATGAATGCTTCAAGGATTTCAAGAAGCGAACTTTGCGAAGCGATAGCGAGCCAGAAAAGTCAGCTAGTAAGTGATAAAAGGAATAACGGCTGGTCGAACTAATTGTAGACTGAAATGAAAAGATATTAATAGCACCAATTTCAAGATGGCGCCCACCCACACACATTTAATTAGTATTATCAAGTTGGTTGGTATTGTCGGAGTAGATAATGATATTTGTTAACACGGTAAACAAGACAATCATCATCATCATCATCATCATCATCATCATCATCATCATCATCATCGTCGTCGTCGTCGTCGTCGTCGTCCGTTTTACATGCTGGCATGCGTTTTACAGCTTTAAGCAAATGACTTCAAAAGTGAGCTATCTCTGGCGATGTATTTATTTTTCCTTCTTTCTATCAAGTACATTTTTATCACTTCCTCAACTGTTTTCTTTGACCTTCCCCTGTGAACTGAACCTGCTACCTCAAATGTTCTACATCGAATAACCCAAGAACTCCCATCCATTCTTTCAGCGTGGCCATACCATCGAAATCTCCTGTTCTGCACACACCTTAGAAATGTTCAAAAGGGTGGACGTATTACAAACCAGGCAAAAGAAAACAGTGGTTCCCATAGCCGAAAAAGTGTGAAGCTGTACACTGTCTGGAAAAGATGTAGAGGTGAGAAACGATGAAGTTATAGAATAACCAACGAGTGTTAGCACAGGAGTTAAAGATACTTAACGACAGATGTAGGATAAACGAGCCGATAGCCAATTTGAAGAAGTAGTGAATGTCCCTATTTACTTGTCTCCCCACGTGGGCAGAATTTAATATGAGGAAAATTCAGCTCCGCAAAAAGGAGCATTCTGAATTGGGACAAAAATAAAAATAAAAATTAATTCACCCTAGAAGGATTTCTCCTTCACTGACCGAAGACAGAAAAGATTAAGTGTAGTATCAGAACAGATACTACATTTTGCACCAAACCAAAGAAGCACAAAGAAGTGGTGAATGTGTCTGAGACTGTTTTGACAGAATGGTACAAAGAGGCAGGATCCCTACTACGATAAGAATGATAATCCCGTTGTCTATGATTTGAATAGTTAAAATCCGGAGTGTCTATTTCACCCCCCCCATATTTAAAGCAAAAGAGAAGTTTAAAGAAAAAAAAGATTCTTTTACGAAATTAATTCAGATTAATTTATGTAATTAGGTGGAGCTATAAAACTCAATGTGTGTATGTATGTCTGTGTGATGTTTGTTTGTTCCTTATAAAAAGAAAGGCTAGAGAATCTACATCAAATCTAAAAGTTTATTCTTATGTGAAATGTTCCCGAATCTCTAAGTGAACCCCTAAGGAGGCTATGAGGGCACAACCCCCTTCAAATATATCCTATTTTAATGAAATGTCTATCATATGTATTAAATTCTTCGGGGAGGGCAATGGAAGTGGTCCCGAATCTCTACGTTAGTCTCTCTGTGCCGAATATCTACATACTCCCACCTCTAAGTGACCCATGAAGACAGAAACCCTTAAAACTTGAAATACGTATATCCGACTGTAATAAAATTTAAGCCATATGTATACGACACTAATTCAGAAAGTTTTCAAAGATTTCAGCTTCTTCCGACTATATTAGGGGGAGAAAAATGAGGGGGTGGGATAATAAAATCAAAGGAAGTAATAGGGTGCTATGAGCCTAGTCAAAAAGCACATAGTAGTGATCCCCATTCAATCACGAGCAACGTATTCGTGCTCGTTTATAATAATTCCATTGATTTATATTTTTGTAATCAAATGCACAATAATTATAAACTTCACGAACTAGCAATGAAACATATCCATAATTAAATATAACCAGTGTTGTAAGAGTTAGTGTGAAGGTGTAAAAATAATGTCAAAAACGGTATTTTCGACATAAAGTTAAAAGAAACAGAAAAGTGGAAAATTTCACTAGAAGTTAAATAAATTACTTCATGAGCTACCGTTCAAATAATCTATTGGAGGCAAAGAATTGACTCCCCCGTAGTGCTACCCGTCACATAATCCATTTTAAGTCCATTCCATTCTTTATCGCTGAAATAACTTTATTTCTATGTGATTTCAATATTTGATCGAACCAGGTTATGCTTATGTTTAAAATTTCCTCAGAAGATAATTAAATTAGTCGAAAGCTGGAGAATTAAAATTAAAATGGAAAGAAACTTGAGGTCATCAACATGGGGTTTTAGCGAATGGTAATTTGCCTTAGTCTGACTTGCATAAGTTCGTTAGAATTTTGGAAAGAATGATTCACAAATCATAATGTCTATTTTATGTTCACATGTTTCACAAACGTTTTCGATTCATCGTCGAATCATCCTCAGGTGTCAAAAGCAAATGAACAAAAAAGCTGGAGAAAGAAGAGAATTTTAAAAAGACGGTGGAGCTTTTTAAAATTCGTTTCTTTCTCCAGCTTTTTTGTTCATTTGCTTTTGACACCTGAGGATGATTCGACGAAGAATCGAAAACGTTCGTGAAACATGTGAAACCTATGGAACATTTATTAATTTCTTTGATTTTTATACAAAAAAGACCATCAGAAAAATTGAAAAAAAAACAAACCCAGGTATAATTAAACAGACGAATTCTGTTATTTTTTTTAACAATGTTTGCATATATATAGAACAAGGAGTTCTCACACAGGCAGTAATCAGTGATTGCTCACTGATAATCACCAGTGGTGTTCCTTGGAGTCTGAGTGAGAATAAGTCTCCCCAGATTTCCAGTGCTCTCCACTTACTGCAAATGAATTTGCAGTATCACAACAGACGCTTACCATCGATTTCTCGTTTGTAACGATCATTGGCCTTCTCTGGGATTTGGATGGCAATAAGCCTCCCCAATGTCCCAGTGCTCTCCGCACTCTTCAAGCGAAGGTTTGGTTAGTGCTATCCCTCCTCGGTCTTTCCATTCTCTTTGACCCTTTTATTATTATTATTACTATTATTGAATTGAGTTCTTCTGATAACTGATAATATAAACAAATATAAAACATAAAACCTCCATTACTTTCTTGGTGAAGTGGGTGACGTAGGGTGAGATTTCTGACTATTGTACAAGCGATCGCGTTTCGAATATCAGCTTGAAACACTCATACTGTTTAGCCACACTTATGCGGCGTGATACGGCGAAGCAGCTGTCTGTAAATGACACGCACACATGTATATATATATATATATATATATATATATATATATATATATATATATATATATATATATATGTGTGTGTGTGTGTGTGTGTGTGTGTGTGTGTGTGTGTGTGTGTGTGTGCTCGCTCATAGATAGAAACAGCGAGCGTGAAGCAGACAGAGAAAGAGAGTGGAGAACACCAATATGAGGATACGGGAAAGAGGGGAGGGTGTACATACATAAATGTATGTAACCAAATCCAAAGACACATTTTTAAAAAATTCTAAAATAAAACGAACAAAAAAGAAAACCCGGATGACCTAAAATATCAGTAAAAACATCTGAGTCAGTTTTTCAAAATTAACTAAAAAATACTCTTTTAAAAATGTTCGTTTCTGATCTATTGTTTTTTTTGCGGTGAATTTATTTATTTATTTATTTATTTATTTATTTATTTTTCTATTTATCCATTTTAGTCGTTGTTGTGGGAGAGGGCCAATGACAAAATGGATTTACATATCTGATGAGAGCGGATCACCGCTTGAAACGCGTTATATAAAATTATAAAATGATAAAATAACAAAATAATAAATAAATGTTGAAAAAACTTTTTACAAATGTTGGTAGCCTTTACATATATACTTTTCTCTCGTTGGAACTGCACTAATACTGCACTACTCTCTTTTATATATATATATATATATATATATATATATATATATATATATATATACTGAAAGAATACTCGGTAAAAATAATTCCTCGAACAGAACAGTTTTTCACCACTTTTATGTCCCTTACGAATATTAGAATCAACATATAATGTTAGTAAACCTTATGTCTAAACTTCGTATTCCAACTTTTATTAAACTCCAATACACAGTTTCGATTCTAAAAATGTCTCAAATGTAAGGCTTAAGCTTAATGGGTTTTAAAAAGAAGTTTAAATTCAGAGACTCATGCTTAATTTGCGATTACTGACAATGCTTCAAATTCAATGCAAATCGGAAATATTTGAATGTTCAAATGGGAGTCTTCGTTCATATCATGCCCTATAACCCCTTTTAAAATACGATCAACTACCACCACCTATTTGCCCCTCTGCATCAAATTAGATTTAACTAAATATAGCCCACGTTACCCAGCAGCTGTATTCCAAACTTCATAATGATCGGTTAATTAGTTATGGTTGATCATGTAAATGCAAAAATATAAACATATACACATGCTTACCTTTATATAGATTGGATATACTAGACTGTGACCTGTGACCTGTGACCTGTGACCTGTGACCTGTTGAGTAACAGCCACTATTTGTTCCAATTTGATTTCATTCGAAAATCCATAGACTGTATAACATATCTGTTATGAAATTCTTCTTGCATATTTAAAAAAAAATAAGTCTCTTTACTTCCCTCTTATCCTTATGGATAATATAGAAGTAAAGAGACCTATTATTTTGCTATCTAACTTACATATGTGTTTACGGTGAGTACGAACACACTATGTAAATTAGATGCAAAAAAGAGAGGGTGGATGAATAAGTGCACAGTGAGAGAGGGCAAGAAAAATGCATAGATAACTAAGTGAGAGATGGGTAACTTGTACAGTTAATCACAAATTACGTCTGATGAGAAAACGTAAAATTGAATTAAAATAAAATATATCGCAATTCCACAACTGAGGAATATTTTAGCGTGTATTTTATGCCATTAAAACATACAAGGAAAAAAGCCTTAGTATAATAATAGATTTGAATACTATATATGTTTGCTTCAACTAAAACTATCTATTAACCAGACTGACATATAGATTGCATTTGTGTAAGTGTGACAGGCAGTAACCAGAATATGCGCCTCGTCTTTTCACTGTTGATGGAAGGGCCTAGTGGCATTAGCAGTCAGGGATCAAATGCGAGCTTAATTTGCCTCTGAGGTGACCCAGTGCAGTCAATTTATCAAATGTAATGGATGCAATCAATTTGTCAAGAGAACAAAGAGTGAAAAGGAGGTATTTTACTGAAATAATGGGTAATTAAGGATGATGAACTCCCGTTGAAAAAAAAACAGAAACCAATGCTATTGTTTTCGTCGTGCGGTAAGTTTTCATGTGAAAGTATTTAGAAGTCACGTCGTTGAAGAGAAAATTCGGCAAAACATTGCGAACTTTGTAGAAAGAAAATGCCAAAAAGGTTAAAAGTAATCCATATATTCTAATTACCTCCCATTTGCTATATAACTCTTTAAGCTCTTTCCCGGATTAATTATTTATAGAAAAAATATTCATTTTTAGTCAATTTTTTTGCTAAATTAAATTGAAAACTACGAGTGGAAACCGGGAAAAGAAAAAAGTTAGAGCACCCTTCGCAACTGGAGCTATAAAATCTTCCAGTGTATTTCAGAATGACGTAACCAGCTTGGAACACTAGAACATATCACGCTATCAGTCCATTCTGTAAGATAAGTATTTTTTGGCTAACTCATGCCTTTCCCGAAAAATAAAAAAAGATAAAAGAAATATCCCCGGAAAATCCGCGACGGGTTAATATGTGACGTTTTATAAATCATCCAACTTACCCCTTTATTCGAACAATTTAATCGTAGATTTCGCCGTCCCAGCACTTTACAGGGTGAAGATCAAGAAGGAAGAAGAATTAATATGTGTCTTCTATATTTATTTATTTCAAATTGTAGCAATTCAATTCATTTAAAAAAATTATTATCTCTGTCTTATTATTATAAAAATAATCGTCAGCTAAATATTCTTCAAATTAATAAAACGAATGTCACTTTGTGAAATGTGTTTAATTAAAATGGTACTGTTTTAGTCAAGATAGCGACATCATCATGATCATGATCATAATAATAATAATAATAATAATAATAATAATAATAATAATAATAATAATAATAAAAAATGAAAATAAAAAATAAATAAAAAATAAATAATAATAAAAAAAAATTTTTAATAAAAAAATGAAAATAATAATAATAAAAAATTAAAAATTTTAAAAATTAAAATAATAATAATAATAAAATAATAATAAATTAAAAAAGATTAAAAATAATAATAATAATAATAATAATAATAATAATAATAATAATAATAATAATAATAATAATAAAATTAAAAAAAATTATTATTAATAATAATAATAATAATAATAATAATAATAATAATAATAATAATAATAATAATAATAATAATAATAATAATAATAATTTGGAATACTTCATTTTAAATTAGGTAAAATCGGATTTTTTTTTTACTTTAGCGCAATCATATTAATCACACAGATTTTTGCTGGTCGAACGATCTATTTTTTGTATGCATGTCGCAGGTGATAACGTAGTGGACTGTTTTAGCGTATAATTATATAGATAAAATAGAAAAGATATAGAATGAAAAAAATTACCCAAAATTGTTCAACGGGAAGAATTAGAATCTATATTTCGACTATTTCTCCTTTTCTAAAGAGAAAGCATTATGGATATTGAATTCAGCCAATTTAAAATTGAATTAATCTAAAAGTGAAAATAGATTTGCACCAAGGCGATCCATAATACAGGCCTGGCAAACATGTCCGCCCCTAGTCGTGGACACCAGTCGCATGTTTGCCAGGCCTGTATTATGGATCGCCTTGGTGTGCCTTTATTCGATGTGTCACAATCGAAAAGCGAATAAGGTGTTGTCCGAATTATCCCCCACTTTCTAGCACAGTACGAAGCTTAAAAACAAGTGTACCATTAAGATTTGTGAGTCAGTCCCCCAGGCAACATTTCCCCCAAGAGAGATAGAAATAAGGGCTACGCCTTGATTTTTGTGAGAAGTAACAGAACAACATTGGTGATTTTAGGGAGAACAATCAACATGAAGACAAAAAACAGAAAATTATTTTCGGTCGTATTTTTAATTTGTATTTGTATACAAAAATACAGAAAAAGACTAAACCATACGGCGTTATATTAGCAACTTTTCGATTAAAAAATGCATCTATAATAGATCTGCCATTGATGAGCTACGTGAAGAAAGCAAAGACACGCACATGCGCAATGCGCATATGTTTTCAGGTGAAAATAGTTCAGTTGGTGGAGCATTTTTTCTAAAAATATCGTCAATATTATTCTATAATGGAAGGGAATTGTGAATAGTATCCGTTCTCCATTATTATTAAGATTGAGATTTGACATCTATCTGTTTGAATTCGAAATTATACTATTATTTCTATGTCTTAAAAAATATAGTATTATTTCTAATACTAATTGAGATTTGACATCTATCTGTGTGAATTCGAAATTATACTATTATTTCTATGTCTTAAAAAATATAGTATTATTTCTAATACTAATTGAGATTTGACATCTATCTGTGTGAATTCGAAATTATACTACTTTTCTGTATCTTAAGCAAAAACTATACTATTATTTATAATACTAATGGAATTTTTACATCTACCTGTCTTTATTCGAAATTATTCTATTATTTTTATATCTTTATCAAAAATTATTATTTTCTTTCTAATACTAATGGAATTTAGACATCTATCTGTCTTAATTCGAAATTATACTACTCTTATGTATCTTAAGCACAAACTATACTATTATCTCAACTACTAATTGAGATTTGATATCTATATGTCTGAATTCGAAATTATATCATTATTTGTCTATCTTAAAAAAAAAACTATACTATTATTATTAATACTAATGGAGATTTGACATCTATCTATGTATTCGAAATTATACTATTGTTATTATCTCTTAAGCAAAAACTATACTATTATTTCTAATACTAAAAGACAATTGACATCTCTCTGTCTGAATTCGAAATTATATAATTATTTTCATATCTTAAGCAAAAGCTAAAGTATTATTTCTAATACTAATTGAGATTTGACATCTATCTGTCTGAATTCAATATTATACGATTATTCTTATGTCTTAAGCAAAAACTATACTATTATTTAGAAATATGTAGATTTGGCATCTGTTTGAATTCGAAATTATACTATTATTTTAATATCTTTAAAAAAACTATACTATTATTTCTAATACTAATTGAGATTTGACATCTATCTGTCTGAATTCGTAATTATACTACTATTTTCAATACTAATAGACAATTGACATATATTTGTCTTCATTCGAAAGTATACTATTATGTTTATATCTTAAGGAATAGCTATACTATTATTTCTAATACTAATGACACCTATCTCTATTTTCTGAAAATATACTATTTTTTCTGTATCTTAAGCAAAAACTATACCATTATTTCTAATACTAATAGAGATTTGACATTTATATGTTAGAATTCGAAATTATACTTTTATTTCTATATATGAAGCCGCAGCTGTTTTATTAATTCTATATTTGAATTTGAAACTATACTATTACTGTTTCTATTAGTAATGGAGTTTTGACACTTATCGGTCTGAAATCAAAAATATACTATTATTTCTATATATGAAGCGGTATTAGTTTCTAATACCGTTTCTATTACTAATGGAGGTTTTGTATATTGCTGTTTAAAGCAGAAACTATACTATTACTTTTATATCTGAAGTTAAAACTATACTTTTACTATATTTTAATGCTCAGTTCAATATTACATGTTTTGTTGTCATGATACTATTCTTCCAGTTATTACACCTATACTTTTTAGGGGGTAGTGTAGTGTCTTTTCTGCTGTCATAAGGCCATCCTCTCAGACTTTACATCTTTCTTTGGGTGTAGTGTAGTATCTGTTCAGTTGTTATGAGACCATACTCCCAGACCTTACTTTCTCTCATAGGGTATATAGTATAATATATGTTAGTTCGTCATGATACTATTCCTTCAGGCATAACCTCCTCTTTCGCGAAAGACAGTACAGTATATGTCTGTTGGTCATATATACTAGCAAAAATATGCGACTTGGGAGGCATATTATTACTAGTATATTTGAATACATTCCCTCTTGTCTGTTGGGGATCTACATTTATTCAGGTATGCAAATGCTGACTTGGCGATTAATCCTCGTCGCGCGATCTCTATCAGGAATATTTTCATTGCCCAGCCATGGCGATATCTTGTTAAATATTGGTCGAGTAAACTCGCTACTATACAAATTAGTTAGTTAAAAAATAACAGAAAATGAAAGTTCAGTCGGGGTCAACTTGCTGAACTCGAACGTAGATTTACTAGACTGTGAATTAATAGAAATGGATGTGACATAATATGGCTCAAGAGAGTGTGAGAGAGGGGGTTGGTCAGTTCGTTGGAATCACTACACGTGTGAACCTGTTATTTTAAAATGCACTGATAAGATATGATTAAACAGTGATTATCGATCCATCTCTGTCTCTATCTTCCACATCACTGGTTAGTGATTTGGAACGAAGATCTAGTCAAATAAATCTCCTCTGTCTTCCAACAGTTTTGTCTTGACTTATTTATTTTTCTGAAGTATGTAAGAATTTGTTTTCAGGCGGCGTTCACTCAGCTTCGAAAGAGTGCGTTACACGAGCGAGCAGCTGACCAAGGTATAATTATGAATTGTCATTAATGCATTGCACAAGGTTGAGATGAGGCAATGTGAACGCCGGTTGGTGAACGTTATTTCAGTTGTAAATCGTAGTAAATTTCGAACCCATTCATGCACATGTGTATTTACAACCATCGTATGACTTTTATTTGCTTTCGCTACACGCTTTTCAACCAACATTATATAAATGTCGCCCAATTAGGTTGACACAGTTTTTCCATTATAAAATCAAGCCGAATGTCCCACATCAAAAAAGTTAATTGAAATTCCAAGCTAACCACTTCCTAAACATATCAAATTACAAGATGATGGAGCCCTAAACAATACTACAACATTCCTGACAAAACGATACTAATGTACAATGGATCAAATAATATATACATGCACATACATAACATACTAAGTGGTGAAAGTTTTTGTTCATTATGGGTTTCTTTCTTATTATTTTTATTTATTTCGATAATTTTATTAAAACTTACAATATAGATTTTATTGATTCTTACAAGTTGTTCCATTATCAATTCATAATAATAATAATAATAATAATAATAATAATAATAATAATAATAATAATAATAATAATAATAATAATAATAATAATAATAATAATAATAAGCAGACGCCATCAAACCCACAGAAATAAAAGAATATTTTAAGAGAGTAGAAAGTAAACCCAAAGTTTACTTTCGGCAGTCTCGTAACTCTCGCTTCCCTTATTTTGTCCTTTAGTCCTCACATTTGATAAGCGATGTTTCTGACAAAGAGGAAGAATTGCTGTTTTCTGGGTCGGAATCTATCCATCTAGCATTTATCGTTGGATGTTTTTGATCTTGAAGTAGTATTTTTTAGCTCCTTACATCTTGTTTGGAGCAATTTCCATTAAAATAAATAAATTAAAAAGTACATGAGAATGACAAGAAAACTCTTAGAAACCAAATTGTATAGTAGAAACCTGATGAAAGAAATAAGCACATAGACAGTTACACTAGTAAGATATTCTGGACCATTCATAGGCTGGACAAAAGAACAACTTAGGCACCTGGACCGAGGAACTAAGAAACTAATGACCATACACAATGCACTGCATCCGAAGAAATATACTGACAGACTCTACGTAAAAAGGCGAAACAGTGGAAGAAGACTGGTAATATGGAAGACTGTGTGGATAACACAAAACAAGTACTAGAAATATATATAACCGAAAACACCGAAAAGCTGATTACTTTTTTTCATATGGAAATCGCCCCAGACAAGGCATGAAGCCACTTGATGTAAGAAGCTAACAAGAACAAAATATAATTATTGCAAAGACACGAGATGCTTATTGGCCTTAGTCTTCAAAAGACCAAGGCTATAGGTAGGAGGAAAACAGTCTGCAGAAAGAGAGTTCCACAAGCCTGCAGTTCTTGGAAAGAAGCTACTGGAATAGAAAACTGTATTACAATGAGGTATCAAAACAGCGAATTGATGGAGACCAATAGGCCAATGAGTCAAACGAGCTGGAACAAAAGAAACAGGGAATAATTCTGAAGAACACATGCCATAATAGTAATTATAAAAAACTGAAACTAGCAACATCACGTCTGTGAGAGAGAGAGGGTGCAGAAAAAAAGAAAGGGTGGGGCCAATCAAATTACAGATACGTTTCTGCAGTGTATCAAGAACCCTCAAAGTGGGAAGAGATTCATCAGCCCAAATATGACAACAGTACAACACTGCTGCAAAAGCAACATGGGAAGAGAAGTAGCTACATGGACGATTTATAAGATTGCTTATTAGAGAAGAGACACTCAAAAATACTTGGCCATGGTTACGAAGAGGATGCTTGAACAGAGAAATGGAGTCACTACTGGCAACTGCACAAAACAATGCGATCAGAACAAAACAGGAAAACAGTAAATGTGGACTACTAGACGAAACGGTGAATCACATAATAAGTGAATGCAGCAAACTGAAAACTGATACGACTGCATGGAAAAAGCAGTCCATTGGGGACTATGCAAGCGTATGCACTTTGAATATGCAGATAAATGGAATGGACACAAGCTGGAGACAGAACTGGAAAATGAAATGCATAAAATCCTCTGGGACATGGAGGTACAAACAATAAATTCATCCAAGCAAGGAGACCCTACATGATAATAATCAATAAGAAGGAAATAACTGCCAAATCGTAGATGATGATGATGCCAACAACAACAACAACGACGACGACGACGACAACGACAACGACAACGACAACGACAACGACAACGACAACGACAATAATAATAATAATAATAATAATAATAATAATAATAATAATAATAATAATAATAATAATAATAATAATAATAATAATAATAATAGGAAATTAGACTGGAAACCCAGATAACCAAACTCTGAAAAGAAGCTAACACCGTAAACAGGATTAAAGAGAATAGGAAAGGATGGAAGAGCAGAAATGTGGTTCACAAGGAAAAACTGAATAAGAAACATGAAAAATTAAAACAAAAAAAAACTAGAAGCAATAGACGGAAAACAGACGATATAGATACAAAGCAGAACATCAAAAACAGAACAGGACATTTGAAAACAATGAAAACCAGTTTTACAAAAACGTAAACGGAGAACGAATAACACCAGAACAACCGGACACGACAGAGACGAAACACTTCTGGAGCAAGATATGGGGAAAGCCTAAAACACACAAAAAAAATGCCAAGAGGGTTGAAAAACATGAAAAATGAACTACAGGAAATAGAAAAAAGAACAAAAACGGAAATTACTCAAGAAACCATTAAGGACCCCCTAAGGAAAATGTCAAACTGGAAACAACCAGGCTATGATGGAATACATGAGTATTGGTTTTAAAAATTCACGCCCCTACATGAAAAAAGACTGGGAGAAATTGGAATAAAAGGGATCATTGAAACTATACAAAGGACGGCAATGATCAAAACAGCTGCAATCTTAAGAAAAATTATAGAATGCGGAAACCAACCCACATAAGCTACGAAGGGTCACATAGAATCTACAACAGGAAGAAAACAAAACCACAGAAAGAACACCACATCACAAACAAAGGAACAGAAAATGCAAGAAACATCACTTTATGAGCTCCCCCCCAATAAATTACACCGGCCTCAGCTGACCCGACACAAAAATGAACCAATGAACAGAAATAGCAAAATTACCGCTCTCCCCAAATAAAATAATAAAATAAAATTAAATTAAATTTAAAAAATGAAGATAAATAAAATAAAATAAATTTAAAAAATTAAAAATAATTAAAAAATAATTTTTAAAATGGTACCAGCCTAGGCTGACACCACACAAAATATTTTCATAGGGTCAAGGAAAGTGAGAAGACCAAGGAGGGACAGCACAAACCAGACCTCCACTGGAAGTGCAGAGAATGCTGGGACTTTGGAAGGCTTATTGCCACCCAAATCCCAGGGAAGACTAATGGTACTTACAAGCGAGAAATCAATGGTAAACGGCTTTTGTGATACTACAAGGTTATTTGCGGGGGCTATCGAAAAAGAGGTGGAGAATACTCAAAATCTGGGGAGACTTGTTGTCACTCAGACTTCAGGGAATACGGTTGTCGGTGAGCAATCACTGGCGATGGTCTGTGTGATAGATCCTAGTGAGTACAAATAGTAATAATAATAATGACAATAATAATAAAGAAAATATAGTAATAAATAGACTTATAATTTTTAGTTATGCAAGAATAAAGTCTTAAAAGATATGTCACAGTGTATGAATAAAAATAGAATCAATAGTGGTAGTGACTGCGGCCATTACATTTTTTCATCTGTTTTATTCTTATGATATTCGATTCTTGCTGTGGCGCCTTAAAAGGGTGTACTTAGAATTGATTGGGTTAAGATTAGGGTGTAGCGTTAGGATTAGGGTTAGGGTTAGATTATGAGTATGGGTATGAGTGTAGGGTAAGGCTTAGGGTGTAGGGTTAGGGTGTAGGGTGTAGGGTGTAGGGTATAGGATTAGGGTTAAGGTTAAGGTTAGGTTATGGGTGTAGGGCTAGAGTAGGGCTAACATGTAGGGTTAAGGGCTAGAGTGTAGAGTAAGGGTTAGGGTTAGAATGTAGGGTGTAGGCAGGGCTTTACGGAGCCCTCCAAGAGCACGCTCCTTTTTGATGGAGCGAAGGAGAGGAGGGTTCATTTTATATTCAGCGGGAGTGGAGCGGAAGCAACTCCATTTGCGACTAAAGACCGTGGTTTTAGTGCTTCACCCTCCTCGCTCCAAAATTATTTGATTTTTTTTTAAACATTAGTTTCTTATTCAGCGATAAAATTGAAAAGAAAAGAAAGTTTCAAAGTTTACTCTGAGTTATTTTTTTAATTATATCTCTGGTAAATGTATATGAGATAGGGAGAGAGACAGGAAGAGGGAGAGGAAGAGAGAGAGAAAGAACTAGAGAGTTAAGCATAAAACAAAGCATTTGAAGTTCACACCGACATGTTAAATTTTTGATGGGACAGTTTTCTTAAGGCAGCAGACAATTTGGTGCCAGTGAGTCTATAGATGTCTTTGAAGTCATTTTCTTATAGATTGGAACTTTTTTTGTATTCATGACAAGGATGTTATTGCTGATTGAATAAATAAGCCAATTTTTCTTTTAATTCGTGTTTTTAGATAAGGAATTTTAGGTTCAATTATACAATAGGGGCCGTTGGATTTTCTCGACCATTTCGCTCGGTATTCACCCAAATGTTCGATAAAATCGATTTTTAGAGTGAAATGGTACATGTTGTCCTAAGAAAAAAAATTTAATTTATTTTTTAGCATATATCAAATTGAACTTTTATGCCACATTTTTACTCGTCGTCTTTTCGGCGACATTTTGTTATTTTTAAATTCACGACTAGTAATTTTAACCTTTTCATGTTCGCTTTTAAATTCGTTTAATTCCGTTAAAACTTGCTTTTGTAAATAGAATGTTCAAAGTTTTTTTTTTGTGTGTAATAAATTGTTAAAGCAATAAAAAATATCTTTAATCCAAGGAAAAATATATTTAATTTGGATTAAACATATTTTTTCCTTGGACTAATATCTTTAGTCCAAGAAAAAAAACAATAAAAACCAACATGGACGCCAGCGATTAAAACCTTGAATTAAAGTTAGATTCTCAACACTTTAAAAAGTAAATGAGAATTGTATTTCAGGACCAAAAATACAATTAAGACCAACAATCAGTTTCATCAAATATTTGGGTGAATACCAAGCGAAATGAGCGAAAGAAAACAGCGGTCCCCATTCTACAATTACACCGATGTTCAAAATTAATTAAATTAAAGAAAATATCTTAAATTTTAATTTAAAAAAGCAAATAATTAGACTTTCTGACTAATTTGTTGTTTTTTAGAACTGAAAGTAGATTATATATTTTTCTTTATCTTAAAAAATCTATGATCGAATATTAAAACTGTAAATAGTTTGCTTTTGTTAGAGATTTCAAATATAGACGTCTTCACCTTTTTTATTCAAATTTTTAATTTTAATAAATATTTTTGCCCGACCTAGGAAAACTTGCTCCAGTTAATTTTTCGGGGGAGGAGAATTTGACCAGAAATTTTTTCAACTCCCAAGGTCTAGGCCAGATATTTTGTATGAAATTTTAAAACATTAAATGGATCTCTGAATTGTTTATTGACAATTTATTGATACTTTTGGCCAACTTATGAAACAAAACATTTTTTATTCAATCTTTAGAAAATAAATTTCATTGGATTTTTTTCACCCCAAATTGTACTATTGAAAAAAGAAAATGGATAAATCGATTTGTTTGAAAGTACTTGCGCGTTTCTCTGTTGTAAATAATAATATACATTATACAATATAGTTACGTTAGTAAAACAAATAAATATATATGGCTGTCTCTCCTCTCCCAGAGAAATGTTTTCTTTAAAAAGAAAATAATCACTAATATTGTTTAAAAGTAAAACTTTATTTACTTTTTACTGTTGATCTAAATTCCCTTCCAAAATAAATAGAAAAAATATCCGGTCAAATTTTCCTTCCCTGAAAAAATAGGTTGTTAATATAATGAAAATTAAAATTGTTTTAAAATACTTCAGGGATTTTTCTATTTCTATTTTATACCTCAGGAAACGAAAATTTACGTATAATCCTATGCTTCGTCCGACATGTTCTCCTATAACTCTCAAAATATTAGCGAAATTTTGTCAAATGTTATCTTACGGTCTTACACATAAAGTGCCATCCCAACCCATATTGACGAGATCTTTTGACGCCCACCTTTATCCTCCAACCACTCATTGGCAGAATAGAACGTTTATGAAAGAAGGTACATTTTCATTATGGAGCGCTGAAAAGAGCTGCTCCTTTTTTTCATAGGAGTTGGAGCAGGGGCAGCTCTTTTTTGAAAAAGGGGAGCGTGAGAGGAGTCAGCTCCAATTTGGGGCGTTGGAGCAGGAGCGGAAGCAGTTCCAAAAGTAGTTGAGCGCTTAAAGCCCTGGGTGTAGGGCTAGGATAAGGGTTATGATTAGGATTCGGGTTAGGGTTAGTGACATTTACTGAAATACATTTGAGTAAATTTATAGTCTTTAAATTCATAGTACTTTTATGGGTGTCAAGTGAGAACGATGTATATATAATATACTTATTCAAGTACCCTAGGTAATGTACTTTTAGAATATATATAATATATATATATATATATATATATAGATTGCGTTAGCATGAAACATCGATGTCTCTAGGTATTTAAAATAATTAATATTTATTTATAAAAATATTATTGTTTATCAGCCCCCTCCCACAAAGGCTGTGCACTTTCGAGTAGCTTTAATAACAAGCAATACAAATAGCTATATGCACGATCCGAACGACGTTTCGTAAGATCACTCTAACTGCCTGGTAAATAGCCGCCGATTTCCGCTATTTACAGTTAAAGTTCCTCTATAATTACTAACTAATTGGCGATGGCCGTTTGGATATGATCCCCGAATACTAAAATTCAAATAACCCGAAGTACCTGTTCCAAAATACTAACCCGAGCAACATTTTAAATTCCATTAAACTTGAACTCGTCAAGAAAATTTAATTTCCAATTGAAGAGTTTGGATGAGAAACGCGAAAACGCCATTTTGAAAATTACGAAGCTATCTCTATAGAAAGTGTTACATTTAAACACTCACCTACACTTCAACACATTGTTTTACATCATATGATACCGGCATAATATATTTTTGCTTTTAATTAAAATAATCTTTCAGTCGAAGATTTGACATTCGTCCTTTTATTGTATGATTTATCAATTTAAACAAATTGGATTTATCGCGTTTTGCATTCGAACTCTTCATTTATATCTATCAAAACAAGAAGAATTATCCCGCCTATACGAATCTATTTTACAACTTGTGTCGGCATTAAATGACCCATTAAGGTTGATATGCCTTAAACCAAACCAAACTAAATCAAACATTCTTAATGTATTTTTTTTTTTACTAACTTATCGTGTTTAACACAAACGCAGACTAAGTTGTAAAAAAACGCGTTCGATTCTTATCCTATTCGAACAGTCATGTTTATTTCGGAATGAAACAGTTTTTTTTTTATTAATACCGTCAGATGATGTATGGCGTATCACGTCGCCAGTTTAAAAAAGGAATCTCCATGTCTTACTTAGACGTTCGGGAATAATCTTCACATGTTTTTGACACTTCAACTTAATCTTAAAATACATTTTACTACAAATTATTTAAAGTTAATGTAACCCGATTTATCGACGTTTGAGATTTCGGAAATGAAACTTTCACATTTTACAGCGATAAACCTCAAATGTAGCCATTAACAAAAAAAACTTTTACTGATAAAAAGTGAAAACAAAAAACAAACAAACATAAAACTTGTTTTTTCTTCTCCACTTTATCCCCCTATTTTCTACCATTAAGAGGCGACCAGCGATAAAACCCCTATTTTTACTATTTGTTTCTGTTCTCTTCTGTGTGAGTAAAACAGCGACGAAGCCGGAAACATTGCCAGTGCATTTGTTTTATTGAACCGAGAAGATTATATTGTATTTTGTCAGTTTTAAAGTAAACAAACTAATTTTAGAGGCTGAGAAAAGATTATGTGCTTTCAATTTGGAATAAGGTCACGAATAAAATAAATATAGTGTAAGAAGAATGTGTTGGCTCCGTGGGAACCGTGATATATGATGAAGAGTCCCATGAAATGTACGGTTATTTCATCGAAATTCTTATTTATTTTAGGATAACTGAATGTCTATTCTGTTAAAAAATGCTGTTATGAACGTGAGGGTGAACGGCCTCGTAGAAGAATGCGCGTGTTTTGTGTCATTCATCGGGGAAAACGAGATAATTCGAACCCTGACCCAGTAATAACAGACAACCTTGAACCGCACCCCTACCCAAGGTTCAACCCTTCCTCAGGGTTGTAGGTGGAGTGGCAAGTAGTAGTGTCAGAGGTATTCGGCTGACAGGAATCTTGTGAACATCCAGGAATAGTCGGCATCAGGATCCGTCGTTCTCTGGTCGTCTCTGATATTGCGTGGGGCAAGCAAAGACGTGCCAGATTCGTTAGAGTGACACCATTTCTTTTGTGTATTCTGAGCAAAACCTTCCCTAACTTCGTATGCAACCGCGTTGTTCTCGGTGTCGGAAGTAAAAACTTGCAATCTGCAGGTTAATGAATAGCTGTGACCAGCGAGACAATTCTGAGACACGATTTTCTTGGGCTCTAAGCAGAAGTCTGACTCGCTAAAAAGCAACAACAACACTAACGCCGGTCGAAGCGACGACTCGTAATGTTTCTATTCTAAACACTCGGAACAGCGAAAGAGTGTTGGGATTAAATATCCCTGGAAGAAAGTTCAATTCTCGCACGTGAGAATGCAGCAACAATTATGTAGATAAGTGTAAAATAGAAACAGGGCAACAGCTTTTGTGAGAAGGAACACAACAACAATCGTATATAAGTTTAAAACAGTTTTACTTGTGAGAAAACATGAGGGCAAATATATACAACAAATGGTGAGTTCAAAGTTCAGAAAAGAGGAAGTTAATTTAGGTTTGCGAAAACGTGCTTCGCGAACTTATCTTGTGGGAGTTCTGGTAACAGGTTGCACACGCCCGCCTCCATTCTGGCTCCTGTCGAGCTGTAGTCACTTCAGTCCAAGATGTTTGGTACCAGGAAGGAGTGGGGCTCTCTGCGACTGCCGTCGAGGGCTTTCTCTCAGAAGGATCCAGCCGCGATCCTACCAGGTTCAAAAGGTGGGTCGAAGAGAGGCCAGGACACAGCGTGCAAGCTTTTTTATGGGCTGACTCACGTGACCCCTAAGGGAGTAGGGGTTGGGATGCCTGACAGCCAATCCGTGAGACTCTTAAAGGACAAGACTGCAGCCAGTCAATGATGGGGGACGTTAATAAATTCCAATAGGAGAGACGTATCGGGTTATGCAAATAATTAGTTTTGCACAATCAGTCATATGACAACATTCTTGACAGAATTATTCGAATGAGTCGTTTTTAGGTTCAATAAAAAGAGGAATAATTTACAATTTGGGATTATTATTTTGTTGATTACTGTTAAGACAGAAGTTAGAGAGAACGTGCGTTTACGGTGTATGTGTGGTTAAGTTTCAGGTAAAACGTTGGGAGAAATTGCTTTTCTTTAAGTCGAGATTTTTCGTTTTTCTCGTTTGATGAAACCTTAAAAGACATTTATGCAAAGTTTTCGCCGCTCTTTATTTTCTGTCAGTTCTGTTTGCGGTCTCGTTGAAATCAGGATACAAACGGTGCTCTCATCAATTGTCAACATTACACATGAACATTTGACATGAGAAAAAGCTGTTCTAATAAGTAATAAGGGATAACCTCCATTACTTTATGATTACTTCCCCATTTTGAAGAACTCTTTAGTTAATACGAAACTATAAAATCTCAATACACGTGTATCAGTTATTCTAAGTGTAGTCAAGCTTTCTCAGTTGTTCTATTGTTCTTATTTAGAAAAGACTAAAGATGGTCAATCGATTCATAGTGGTAGATAATGAAACGAGAATGTGAAATATGGGAGAAATATTAAATACGTCCGCATAGCAAAACTTTTATTGACGGAACTAAAATACAAGGAGTTTACGCGCCAAATAGGACATCTGAGACTTATGTATACATATGCGTGATCATGAATATTGTTGCGTAGTGATTTATCCTGCAGAGCGATGATCAGGCTCACGGCTTTGTCACTGCTTAACTTAAGGGCACTATTTAAGTTGATCAGTTAACAAATGCACTTGAAAATTCCAGACAGTGAGTGAGAGTGAGAGAGGGACAGAGAGAGAGAGAGAGGAGGAGGAGAGAGAGAGAGTAAATTCCTTCAAGATTTAGAAATCGTCAGTATTTTTATCATGTTAGACCGACCAACTATCACGGTTTACCGTGAATTTTATGCTTTTTATTTCACTCTCAAGATCTTACGATTCATTGTCTATTTCTCGCGTTTTTTATATTTAATTTAAATTGTGAACGCTTCTGTCTGGTTGAATTAATCTTAGTATTAATAAAGACGGTAGATGTTATATTATTTATATAGATTAAATAGCAGAATACCCGTCCTAGGACGGATATACGAAATATATATATATATATAGTTTCTAATTTTAATTTTGGGGGATAGAAAGTAGAGGTGTTGAGGGTAGCCTTCTAAATTGTAAAGTTTATAAGGAAAAAATGATGTGCCCATATTACTCACCGTGTTGCCTAGAATACATATCCCATACTTCATAATGGTAAGTTCATTAGCTGAGGAGTTTACCCTGCGCATACGTGTTTTGACGCTCACGCGTCTGCACCGGTTAGTTTGAAATTTATTACATAATTTCAACATCAAATGAAGACAATTATTTTCTCTATTAGTCTATGTTTTTATATACGTATATTTTTTTAGTCCTTTTTCCTCTATAGTATCCCTATATTTGTCCGATTTTATTGATTTATATGCTCTTTAGAAGTGGATTGTAATTATCATACCTCTACTCTCCCTCATTATCTCGAATTACTGTAGAACTGAGAGTGAATTGTACTCTAGTCTTGATGCTATGTCTTAACTTCGATCTAAGTGTCTATACTCTGTGCTGATGAAGCGACTTGATATCAATAAAAATCTATATCGTCTCAGAAACGATCGTACACGAAACTGTTGTTTGTGTTGAATTCTTGCAACGTATGTAAATTAATATGTAATAGATTTGTGTACCTCTGAACTATATATATATATATGTTACTATTTCATATATTCACATAAAATTTTATGAGGAGATATAATTTTTTATGTATCAATTTTCAGTATTTACTTCAACAGTGCTCGATACGTAAGTAGAGCTAGGTATATTTTCATAGCTTACTACATATATATATATATATATATATATATATATATATATATATATATATATATATATATATAGAGAGAGAGAGAGAGAGAGAGATGAGAGATGAGAGATGCTCACGAAGCAGACAACCAGATGTACGCTCTTCGTCAATAAAGAACAGAGTGACTGTCCTCCAAATTTCTACCCATGGAATCATTAATAAATTTCACAATTCTTTTTCTGCAAACCAACCATATTTTATACAAAATAAACTTCTCTCTATACTCGCCATTCTTTGTATTTTGTGGGTCGTGTTTGCGGCTCCGTTAAAATAAAGGTGCATACAATGTAAGCCCACCTGAATACGATATAAAGAATTGCCAATAATTCTGACACACTCCTCCTTTGGAACTGTCCTGATTTGGGCTGTGATTACTCTCTTCAGTTCACGAATAGTCTTGCATTTCTTTTATAGACATTATATTTGAGATAAACAAACAGATAACATTCTGTAGTGTTATGGTCGAGTGAGTGCAAACCCCATTGAAGATTACACATCCTACTGGTGAGACGATCACCTAAGTGCCCCCGCATATCATTAAACAGCTATAAAACAAAGAATGTTGAACATTCATAATTGAAATTTGGTGGACTAAAGTTTATTTGCATCAAATATGGTTGGATTGTAAAAAGGATTGTGAATGTTATTAACATTACCATGGATGGCATTTTTCAGGGGAGGGGGCCTGTACTACAAACTGTTCTGTTCGCAGTTGTTATTGAAACTATTAACAATGTTTCTATTTGTTCAAGTCCCCCAGTTTCAAGATAAATAAGTACTTGACTTTCTTGAATCATATGTTATACATACATTTTTATTTTCTAACGTCATTCTCAAAAAGTCCGGATAATTTTGTGAAATCTCTAAGCATATTTATATGAATCTTCAAATATTTGCTTATAGAAGTTGTCATGTCTGTCACATTATTTCACTTAAAGATTCCTTGAACATATACTACACCTCCTCTCGCCAAAGGATAACGTAATGTTTGAGAGGATGGTATCACAAAAACAGAACATACAGTGAACTACCACCAAAAAAGGGAGAAGGTAATCTCTGGTAGGATAGTATAATGACCATTAAACAGATATCACACTACACTCCCTGAATTGGGCATTAAAAGATAGTAATAGTATAGCTTCGGCTTCAGATATAAAAATAATATTACTGTTTCAGATATAGAAGTGATCGTATAGTGTTGGTTTCAGAGAGACAGATACGAAATCCCCAATATGAAAACTTTATTTATACTCCTATTAAAGGTTGTTTTCTCTAAACTTTGCCAATTTATCGGCTACCTCCCTTAACTCACTTGTTTCTACCTTACAGGTCTGTGGTGTTAAGGGGTATGAATCTAAGCAAATTGTTTGCTTTTAGGAGTCGGAGTCAGCGGAAATTGGTTTAATGTGACTCCAACTTAAATACACCAAACTTAAACATGATGAATAGTGTATAACACATATATCAAACGCTTTGTGTTATTATTTAATGATGGTCAGCCTTTTCTTTTTAACATTTTTTGTTTTTTTAATTAAATTCTTTATATGTTTTCTTTAATTTTCTGTTAATTCCTCGAGCCTTGAAAAATATGCACGTCTTCTTTCAAATGAAAGCGTTAAATATGAATAAAATATACATTGCTAGCTGGTACCAATCTTCTCAATATTTCCCCATTATAAATCAGAGATTCAGTGTATTCCTATTACAATTCCAGAATCCCATATTTCCATTTTTATTTTTATTTTTCAATTTCAATAATTTTCTAATTTTTAGGTTAAAATAAAAAGTAAAATATTGTCTTAGATGTTTATTGATACCTGCCAAATCTGCAGACTACATGCTATTGTTGTCTATACTATACATGCCTTTCGAGTTTGGAGACCTCATTATACTATTGTCTAAACTATATATGCCTGCCGAGTCTGTAGAGCCCCATAATATTATTGTCTACACTATACGTGCTTTCCGCGCATGCAGACCTCATAATATTATTGTCTATACTATACATCATTTGCAGAGCCCTTGATATTATTGGCTATTCTATATATGCCTGGCGGGTTAGAAGACCTCAAAATTATTGCATATACTATATATCACTGCCGATTCTAAAGACCCCATGATATTATTGTGAATACTATACATGTCTGCCGGGTTGCAGACAGGATGATATTATCGTCTATACTATATATGCCTGTCGAGTCTGTAGGGCCAATGATATTATTGTTTATACTATACATACTTGCCGAGTTTGAACGCCCCATCGTATTATTGTCCTTACTATACATGCCTGCCGAGTCTGTGGAGGCCATCATATTATTGTTTATACTATACATGCCTGTCGAGTCGGCAGAGCTCGTTATATTTTTGTCTATACTATATTAATGAGTCTGCAGATCCCACGATATTATTGTCTATACGCCCCATGATATTATATTCTATACTATATATGCCTGCCGAGTCTGCAGAGCTTATAATATTAATGTTTATACTCTATATGCTTTCCTAGTCTGCAAACCCAAAATAATATTTCTGTACAATGTATGCCTACCGAGTCTGCAGAGCTTATGATATTATTACCTATATTCTACATGCCTGTCAAGTCTGCACACCCCATGGTATTATTGTCTATACTGTACATGCCTACTGAGTCTGAAGATTCATGATATTATAGTCAATAATATATATGCTTGCCAGACCCAAGGATATTATTGTCATGGGGGCCATGATATTATTGTATATACTATACATGCCTTCAGACCTATGTCATTATTTTATATGCCTCATGAAATTATTGTCTATACTATAGATGCCTGCCGAGTCAGCAGATCCCATAATATATACGCGTGTTGAGTCTGTAGACCCCATAATATTTCTGTATGTACTATACATGCCTGCCGAGTTTGATAACCCCATGATATTATTGCCTATACTATGCATTCATGTCGAGTCTGCAAACCCCATGATGTTATTGTTTATACTCTATATGCCTGCCGAGTCTGCAGACCTCATGATAGTATTGTATATATGCCTCATAATATTATTGTATTTACTATGTATGCCTGCCGAGTCTGAATAACCCATGATATTATTGTCTATACTATACATGCCTAGCGATTCTGCAGACACAGGATATTATTCGTTATATAATATATGCCTGCTGAGTCTGCAGACCTCATGATATTATTGTCTATACTATACATGCCTGTCGAGTCTACAGACCGCATGATATTGTTGTCAATACTATACATGATTACGGAGTCTGCAGGACCCATGATATCATTGTTGATAATATAAGTGCCTGCCAAGTCTGCAGACCCAATGATAGTATCGTATATAGACCCCATAATATTATTGTCTATTTAATACGTACCTGCCGAATTTTTAGACAACGTGATAGTATTATCTATACTATATATGCCGGCCGACTCTGCCGACCCCATATTATTGGCGATACTATACATACCTGCTGAGTCTGCAAACCCCATTATATTATTGTTTATACTATACATACCTTCCGGGTTTGAAGACCCTATGATATTATTATATACTATATATGCCAGCCGAGTCGGCGGACACATGATATTTTTTCTATACAATATATGCCTGTCGAGTCTGCATACCACAGGATATTTTTGTCTATAATACACATGCCTGCAGAATTTTCAGACCCCATGATATTATTTTCTATATATGCTTGCAGAGTCTGCAGAGCCCATAATATTATTGTCAATACTACATATGACTGCGGAGTCTGCAGAACCCATAACATAATTATCTATACTATAAATGCAGCCGAGTCTGCAGACCCCATGGTATTATTGTCTACACTATTCATGCCTGTGGAGTCTGCAGATTCCATGGTATTATTTTCTATGCTACATATGCTTTCGGAGTTTGGATACATCATGATATTATTTTCTACAGGCCACGATATTATTGTATATACTATACATGCTTGTCCAGTCTGCAGACAAAAATATTTTTCTATACAATAATATTATTGTTAATTATATACATGCATACCGAGTCTGCATACCCCATAATATTACTGTCTATATTATTCATGTGTGTTGAATTTGCAGACCCCCTGATATTATTGTCTATACTACAGGGTTTCTCAAAAGTCACTGACACCGACTACCAAAGCCTGAAGTCTCATAGCAAATTCCAGTCTTTGCTCATAATCCTGAGGCTAATGCTGCTAGACAAGCTGAATTTATTATGGAAACATGCCCATGTCATGCAACATCCTATGTAAGGAGGATCATGAAACTTCCAACTGTCGGGATCATCTTCTGAGATAAACTGTTTGATCTTCTTCCAGACTTCGCTCCAATTTGTCCAGATTGTCTTCAGTTTGTACTGAACGAGTCCTTCCGGGTTTCGGGAGGTCGCATACTGCACCTTGTTTTTGAAAACGGCTTATTATGGCTTTAATGGCGCATCTCTAGTGTTTAAATGTCGTCTGAATTTGACCCATGTGACCCAAAGTACCATTGTACCATATGAGTTCGTTCCTCAAGACTGTATTTGCATGATAACGTCGGAAAATAAAGCTTTAATTACTCTGAAAAAAGAAAAGAAAAAATATTTAAAAACAATGAAGTTATGTTTTTTTTTACGTGTCAGTGACTTTTGGGTATATATGCCTGCCTAATCTGCAGACTTCATGATATTATTGTCTATAATATACATACCTACCGAGTCTTCGGACCTCATTATATTATTGTCTATTATATATATATATATATATATATATATATATATATATATATATATATATATATATATATATATATATATATATGCCTGCTGAGTCTGAAGAGCTCATAATATAATATTTCTCCGAGTCTGCAGATCCCATGATATTATTGTCTATACTATACATACATGCCGTGTCTGCATACCCCATGATATTTCTGCCTATAATCTATATGTGCCGAGTCTGCAGACCCCATGATATTGTTTCTATATTATACATGCATGCTGAGTTTGCAATCCCCAATATATTGTTGTCTATATAATGCATACATGCCGTGTCTGCATACCCCATGATATTTCTGCCTATAATCTATATGTGCCGAGTCTGCAGACCCCATGATATTGTTTATATATTATACATGCAGCCGAGTCTGCAGACCCCATGATATTGTTGTCTATATTATACATACAGCCGAGTCTTAAGACCCCATGATATTGTTGTCTATATTATACATGCAGTCGAGTCTGCAGACCCCATGATATTGTTGTCTATATTATACATGCAGCCGAGTCTGCAGACCCATGATATTGTTGTCTATATTATACATGCAGCCGAGTCTGCAGACCCCATGATATTTTTGCCTATAATCTATATGTACCGAGTCTGCAGACCCCATGATATTGTTGTCTATATTATACATGCAGCCGAGTCTGCAGACCCCATGATATTGTTGTCTATATTATACATGCAGCCTAGTCTGCAGATTCCATGATATTTCTGCCTATAATCTATATCTGCCGAGTCTGCAGACCCCATGATATTGTTGTCTATATTATACATGCAGCCGAGTCTGCAGTCCTCATGATATTGTTGTCTATACTATACATGCATGCCGTGTCTGCAGACCCCATGATATTTCTGCCTATAATCTATATGTGCCGAGTCTGCAGACCCCAGTATATTGTTGTCTATATTATGCATGCATGCCGAGTCTTCAGACCCTATGATATTTATGTCTATACTATATATGTGTTGAGTTTACAGTCCCCAGATTATAGTCTATACTTAACATGTCTACCGAATCTGCAGATCCTTATGATATTATTGTCTTTACTATGTATGCATTCTAAGACTACAGACTCCATGATATTATTGAAAAAAAAACCCTTATGCAAAATGAATACTACCGTTGAGTTTCTTGTAAAGATTTTACTGAAAGAAAAGTTTATTGAATTTAAAAAATAATTCTTTCTATTTTGTCCATTAATAAGATGGCGGTCCGACTCGTTTTAGACTGATTCCATTGATTGGTTACACTAAAACTAAGAATATTAATTATTTACAGAATAACAAAATTGCATAACATGAAATTAGACTTGCTGTTATGATCGAGAATTTTTATTATAAGAAGCACCCAAACATTCATGATCTTCGGTAAAAAAATCTATAAATTAATGTTGATGTGAAAATTCAAGATGGATAGTGTATTATTTGGATTTTTCAAACTACTGTTCTCATCTTGGATGTTTTTCTCACAACGATTCGGCCGATGTAACCTTCGATGGTCTGCAGGTGCAGCTTGTCGCAGTCGGGAATCTTGATGTCTAACTCAGGAATCTATACCAAATTTAGCACAACACTCTTTATTTAACCCACGGTCTGAAATTTAATCATGGTTGGTGGTTACATCGGTCGAAACGTTGTTAAGAGAACATCGAAGATGAGAACAGTAGTCTGATTAATCCAAATGATACAAAGAGATCTACGTCAAGGTAATCCATGGCATTGGTTCCAATCCAGAATTCCTTGAAAGAGAAAACAAAACGCGGGGCCAAGGGTTTTCTGGGTCATGTGTTAGAAAAGTGTCAAAGGTGATGGGGAGCTAGGGCGAGCGGGGGTAGAGGACGACAAAACAGAGTCGGGACTTGGAAAGGGGTCCGTAGTTGACATCCATATACATATGTGTGAGCACACAACCACATATTCACGTTGACACACAGTCATATAAGAAGTAAATGCTAAGGAAAAAGCCACACAAATATTCTCGAAAAACAATAAACAAGAATCTCAGACACCGAATACTTCACTGATAAATAGACACCTTATTTTACCCACTCATACAAATAACACAATAATTTGAAACACACTTAATAAACAAGGAACGCCGACAATACAAACCACAGCACAAACTATAAAACAAACAAACTCTGCAAGACACTTCCGAAAACAATCCACATCCAACGCTACTATATACACTGTCCCACCTAAAACCTATAATAATTATAAAATTAGTACTATTATTATTGAAAAGAAAACTAACAAAAAATACGAATTAAAATAACGTATGGGGCCAATCGCGTGAGATTAAAAACAAAAACTGTAACCCATAGCTATAAATAGATATTTTATAAAAATGGTCGGACGTTTTTTTTGTTTCTTGGTAGGATTCCAAGACAAGCCCCATGTTATCAAGATTCTTGCAGTAGACGTAATCAAAATATGAAACGTGGAAACGATGCCAAACAACAATAAATTGGGGCGTTTTGAACCGACAGGCAGAAAAAGCATCTGTTTGCTTGTCTGACAGTTAAAATAATGAGCGGGTTAAAAAAGAAACTCACTTTTTAAATACTTGTCAGTATTCATTTTCAGGAAAGACTCACTTGCTATTTAAAATAATGCGAAAGGGTTTAAGTTTTGTTCGTTTACGAAAGTCTTTTTCAGTATGTATGTATGTATGTATGTATGTGTGTATATATATATATATATATATATAACACATATATACACTCAATATACATAAATATATATACATATATATATATATACACATATATATATATATATATATATATATATATATATACACTCAATGTCTTTGTGTGTGTCAAAAAGGTTACAGAAATTACATAAAATATAACAGTGTATTCTTATGTAAAATTAACCCAGACATATAATGGAAGTATTCCTGAATCTCTAACTGTACCCCCAAAGGGGGCTATAGAGCAGATTTCGCCAGGGGGGCGAGTTTTTTTAGCAATAATTTGTAAAGAAAACACTGTAATTTCAATGTATTCCTTCCGTTCTGCATTTTCTTCCAAAATTATTTTACATTTCTTAAGCTTCTCTTTGGACTAAAGCGGAGGGGCGAGAAACTTTTATTTCGCTGGTTTCAGTAGTGCTCTAAACGGGAACAATAAATGTTAGATTACAGCTTTATATTTGGTAATATATATATATATATATATTTTTATATAAAAAGCCTCACATGAACCCACCATATCGATCCCTACGATAGCTAAACTACTTGGATTGCACTTCGAATTATTTCCGCACCCACCCTATTCTTCAGATCTGGCCCCAGTGATCGTTTGTCGACATCAAACGAATGATCCAGGGAAAGAGAGTTGGCTCCAATAAAGAAATGGTATATCTACGGCCGAAATATCTCGGTGGAACTTTATAAGATGAGTTTTTGAGTTTATTTTTGTTAGTTGTTGAATTGCTTATTCTTTATTCCATTTTTATTTTTACATATATATATGTGTGTGTGTGTGTTTATTTGGTTTATTCAGTGGTTATTATTATGTTGAAAAAAAACCCCTCAATTTTAAACATCTAAAGAATGTGAATATTTCAAAAATATTATTAAACGTTTTATTAAAACCCTTATTTTGACTAAATTTTCTTTTTTTCTTCAGAAATAGTTCCTCCATGATCATAATATATATATATATATATATATATATATATATATATATATATATATATATATATATATAAGTATTTCATGTATTCACATAAAATTTTATAAGGGGATATAATTTTTTATGTATCAATTTTCAGTATTTACTTCAACAGTGCTCGATACGTAAGTAGAGCTAGGTAGTAAGCTATGAAAAAATATATATGGCAAAAGATTCCCCCGGGGATGAAACGCGGGAGCCTCTGTGTAGCTTAATTGCCATAAATATATTTTCATAGCTTACTATATATGTATATATATATATATATATATATATATATATATATATATATTCTGATTTCTCGTCCTCTACCTCCGCCCACCCTAGCTCCCCATCACCTCTGACACTCTTCTAATGCGTTTGGTTTTCTCTTTCAAGGCCAAGCTAATAAATTAATTCAACATGCATATCGCCCTCTTCCCCTTCATAATTTAAATTAATCCTAGCTTAACCACGCTTCGCCTCCCACTTTTTCCACATTTATTTTATCACCTCTCCCTCTTTCTAATGATCTTATACTCTAACTGCTACCACTGTCACCATCTACTTGTTTCTCATATTTTGATTTTCTTGCTCAAATAGACCGCAGCTCTGAATCTGCTGGCAAAACATTTTTGTACTTGTGTGTTTTTTTTCTTCAGACAAATCATCCTGAAGAAGTCTTACAATAAAGGTGAAACGTTGATGAGTACATAAATAATATTCTTTGGTTTTTCGTTTTACATTTTCCATTAAGTCCGAACATTTTATTCCTTTCTTTATACTATATATATATATATATATATATATATATATATATATATATATATATATATATATATATATATATATTTATGTATGGGTATGTGTGTGTATGAATTTATCTAGACAAATACCCGTCCCAGGGTGGGTAAAATAAATTTCCAGAACAGAACAATTTTGCACCACTTTTACGTCCTCTTACAAAGACTAAAATCAAAATATAATGATGCTAAACTTATTTCAAGAATCCTTATTCAAATTTTGATTTTAAAAATCTATTACATGATTTTGATTCAAGAAAATATCTAAAATGTAATGATTAAGCTTAAGATGTCTTTGGAATAAATTGAAATTCAGGGAAATCCTGTTTAATTAGTGTTTAATGACTAACGTTGGAATCTTGATCATCAAACATACGAAGAACCCTCTCTATAAGAGAAATACATTGGCCATTGTTTTTGCCTTGGAGATTTCTACTTCTAGTTCTTCCTTACTCTGCATCTCTTTTTGGCTAAGATCAAAGTGTAGTATCTGTTCCGATGGATACTGCACACACAAGACTGGTATTGTCTTGGCCTTCGGGACTTGATTTACGCCGATCTATGGGTCTGTCCTGTGCAGTTCTAGAAGGTCCATCCCTCCAGGCTTCGCCTCCACTCTTTGGGGAGGAGTAAGTTTATTGCTTACTGCCTGAGGCGCCCCTACCGGGGAATGCCGACGGGGCTGCCCAGGCAATTTTTAAACCCCACTTTCCCGACCCAACCTTGGGTCACATCTTACTTGTGGGAGTAAGATAAAAACTGGCATTGTGCCTAACTCCTGGAGAGGAGTAAATCAATACTCTGCATCTTTTGTCGCTTCTTCAAATCTTCATTCTTGAACTTCTCAGAAGGCGCCTTTCAGAATTCGCACTTGCCGACTAACTTTGAATTAGTTTTGCTATTATATATGACAAACGAACATATACTACACTGCCCTCTCCAAAAACAAGTAATGCTTAAGAGGATGCTATCATGACGAACAAACGTATACTACATTCCGCTCCCCCTAAGTAGAGTAGCATCTCCACCTAAATTGTTGTTCCTCGATTACCCCGAGAAAGAAAGTACAATCAATAACAAAGGAGGATGTTCTCATGACAACTGAACAGATACTACACTACTCCCATATGAGGAGATGCTACCTGAGAGGATGGTATCATAACCATAGACTAGATAATATACTACCTCCTCTAAAAAAGGAGGAGATAATGACTGGGAGAATGGTATCATGCACTTCTTAAAACTTGAATGAAATTGGATTATTAGTTTACAAATTACAGTTATTTAAGTAAAGCCACTGTTACAAATTTTCAAAACAATGAAAGAAACTAAATTTTGTGTGTTGATAAAGCATTGCTTTGTAATGGGAAAATACTGTTCAAGCAAAGTGGACAACAGTAAGCTAAAGCCGCCCAATGCGACAAAAGATACAAACATCATCAGGTAAGGTTTTGGCCTCAGTATTTTGGGATGTGCAAAGTATTTTGTTCATTGATTACCTTGAGAAAGGAAGAACGATCAATAACAAATGTTATATAGCATTATTGGTGCGGCTGAAGGAAGAAAAAGCCTCACATGAACCCACCATGTTGATCCCTACGATAGCTAAACTACTTAGATTGCACTTCGAATTATTTCCGCACCCACCCTATTCTTCAGATCTGGCCCCAGTGATCGTTTGTCGACATCAAACGAATGATCCAGGGAAAGAGAGTTGGCTCCAATAAAGAAATGGTATCAGAAACTGAGGCCAAAGTCCAATTGTTTCTACAAAAAAAAAGGCATCGAATTGTTAGAGAAGCGTTGGATTCAGTGTATCACCTTAGAAGGAATGAAGAATGAAGTCGAATTTTGTCTAATGATTATTTTGTTAGTGAAGCCCAGGACTTATTGAGTGATGTGTAATAACTTACAAATATGCGTGTGTGTTCGCGATCTGAATGACCGTCATTCTCTCGGAAGCTCGCAACGTGTCTGTGCGTCGTCTCCGTCCGCCAGGCATTTTTTCATGCCTTATCTTGTTTGGCAGCCGAACAAAAATCTATTAACTTAATGAATTTGCACCAGGCAAGATGAATGAATAGAAACTCGAAATACACTCGGCGCTTTAGTTGTGTTCACATAAAAAAGAAGCCATCTTACGTTAGTCAGATTTTCACAAATTTATTTTTTTAATATTTTGCTTTTAAAGAAAACACGAAATGAAAAGAGGAGAAAGAAACGCTCACCACGGAAATTTTCGCATAGGCACGACTCTATAGTTTGGGCCGTGATACAATTCTTTATATAATAAGTGAACTAGCGTATGCCCAGCTCGCTTCGCGGTATAAACCAAAGAGATGTGGGATGAGAAAGAACGAATGAGAAGGTGACCAAAACAAAGAATAAAACAGAAGGAATAGAGTAGGAAGAGGAGAAAAAATGCTGTAAAATACGAACTGAAATGTTAATCAAAAATTTTAAAAATCCCTTCTATATCGTTGAAATTGAAAAAAAAAACTATTGAACGATAAAAATATTATCGATCTCCACTTAAAATTATGTATGTTCTGCAGGTAGAATTTTATTTAGCTAATAAATTTAGATTTTATTTAGCAAATGAATTTAGATTTTATTTAGAAAAAAATTTAGATTTTTTTACAAATAAATTTAGATCTTATTTAGCAAATAAATTTGGATTTTATTTAGCAAATGAATTTAGATTTTATTTAGCAAATAAATTTAGATTTTTTTAGCAAATAAATTTAGATTTTATTTAGAAAAAAAATTAGATTTTATTTAGCAAATAAATTTAGATTTTATTCAGCAAATAAATTTAGATGTTATTTAGCAAGTAACGATGAGTTCAACTAGTGAATAGGAATTACATTGCGACGCTATAGCGAGCGATCGAAGTCAGTTAATTGTCTGAAATGAATTCAGAAAGAAACCCTTCCACTTTAAATAAAAAGTCAACGGTAGATGTTTTTGCTTGAGGTCATCAGAAATGATAATGATAATTTATATATAAAAAATAAATTACTGACGTACATCTATGATTTAATATGAATATTAGTGCGAACAATGACGAAGCATAAATTCTTCCGTCATTTTTGACGGAGGATGTAGATTAGTTTTTGTAAATAAAGAGTAAGCGGTGTCACTTTGGCATGTGATTTATAGTTAAAAATATGATCTACATACAGATTTTTTAAAATATAGTTCACCCAAACAAGACAGGCCGCCACTGTAGACGTAAGGGGCTACTGAGAAAAAAGGGTTAATGTTTATTTTTTGGGGGGAGGGGGGTCAACCTAATTTAGGAGCTGCGCAGCGAGATATCTGTTCACATTAGTTTTACATTTCTGCATGTCAGTAACATCAGGAAAGCAGGGAGCAGGGAAGAAGTTCCAAAGTCCAGCAGCACAAGGAAAGAAGCTTTTAGAGTAAAAAGCTCTTCGGCATCCGGGGACCGCCACAGTGTATAGATGGGATTTGGCAGATTGTCGAGTTTGTCTAATGAATTTACGTCGTGGGGACACCAGAGCAGCAAGCTTATCAGCACACAATCCATTGAAGTACTTGTAAAACAGGCACAAGGGAGCAACATTGCGGCGATGGGACAAGGGCTGGAGCTTGGGGGATAGTGAAGGGCCTATCAAGTTGGCGACCCTTTTTTTGGACCTTGTCTAAGAGGGAGAGATAGCGGATGATGGACCAGCCCAGATGTAGCAACAATACTCAATACATGGGCGGATGGTGGCTTTGTAGAGATATAGGATAATGTTAGGTGTGAGAAGTTTACTGGCACGGTTGAGGGATCCCACCTTCTTTGCAGCAGACATGGCAATGTTTTCAATGCATTTATTCCAATTCATGTCATCTGTGATAGTTAGGCCGAGGAGTTTGAATGATGAACTCTCAGGCAGGGTGCTATTTGCCAGGCCAATCGGTAATTGAAGAGGTTTCTTGTAGTTATTGAAGGAACGTAGCTTTGTCTTTGCGGCATTAAAAGTTACCATCCATGTTTGACCCCATTCCACTACAGACTGGAGGTCATTTTCTAAGGATTTAGCCATTGCCTCAGATATGTGCGCGTCGGGTTTGCCCACATTACGAGAGTAGAGCATGGTGTCGTCAGCAAATATTCCTATCTCAGTCGCAATGGCATCAGGGAGGTCATTTATGAAAATCAAGAACAATAGTGATCCAAGAATAGATCCCTGGGTACACCATCATTTATGCCATATTGCTTAGAAGAATGGCCATCGAGGACAACCTGGATCTTTCGTTTTGTTAGGAAGGATTTAATTATATTAAATATTTGTCTAGTAATACCATATGAGTGGAGTTTTATGAGAAGCCCTTTATGCCAGACCTTGTCAAAGGCCTTGGATATATCGAGCGCTACCACCCTAGCTTCACCTGCCTTGTCCAGTGTATGGTATATGCGTTCAGAGATGACCGTTAGGATATCTGCAGTAGATCGTGCTCGTCTAAATCCGTATTGATGATCAGAAAGAAGTTTAGCATTAACTAGGTGCCTGACTATCGCTAGATTAATTAATGATTCAATGATTTTAGCAGAGATCGGGAGTAGACTGATTGGGCGGTAGTTTAGAGGATCAGTTCTATCTCCAGAATTCTTGAAGACTGGTACCACAGAGGCAATTTTGCAACTATCAGGGAAACACGATTCAGAAGGCATGTATTGTATAGTTTAGATGACAGGAGCCAGCTCAGCAGAGCATTTCTTTATTACTATTACTAGTATAAAATCAGGCCCACAGGCTTTGGAGGTGTCAAGGTTTTTTATGATGTCTCTCACTTGAGACGGTGTGATGACCAGGTTCTCAAGTATGGCTTCAGTCCGCAATGGGAATTTGGGGGGGGGGCCGAGTCCAGAGTGGAGTTTACGGCGAAACGCTGGCAAGTAGTTCAGCCTTATCAGTTGCCGTGCAAACAACTTATCAGACTATCTGTATAAGAGTCAAATACGTCCTAAGATGCAGTACTGTTGCCACATTTGCAGAGGTGCCGCTTTCCTGGTGTGACGGAGTACAAAACTGACTTCGAAATCTCGTGGGCGATGTTCTCTTCATACTTCATCCTCTTTCTCACAGAAGAGATGTAGCTGATCTTTCTCTTCTCGTTATTTTCATGGCAGGTGCTCGATTGAGCTTCATTCCATGATCCCACCACTGTAAAACATTTACAAAAAAAAATCCTCTAGCTACAACCACTGTCAATAGATCCCCTTTCTCCCTCTGTGTACCTAGAACTAAGCGGAACTTCCATGAATTGCCCGTCTGTGCAACACAGTACCGCGTGGCTGCTTCCCGACTGGCTATAACATTGCCATTTTCAAATTCGTGTTGAGCCGTCTTCTTAAATAGTCACTTTCTGACCACTTACAGCCATCGTTACTGATTCCCCTCGGTGTTTCACCGTCTACATGTCAAACTCAATAATCCTTATCCTCGAGTGGCCTGTGGACCTTGATAAGCGGTGACTCGATTGTAAAAAGAAAGAAAGAAAATGATGTTTAAGTCCAAGATGAAAGTGCAGCTCAAAGCCCCGAACGATTGTGACATGACGCTAAAATATGTCTTCTACAAAAAGAATACTGGTCAAAAGACTTCAATCTCATCTCGATTTTATTTATCGCAAAATTATAGGATCAAATTCCTACCATGTATTTGTTGCATTTCTTAACGATATTCAAACTGTGTATAGACATATATTTATAACTAGTGTACACACTCCATAAAAAATGACGAGAAAAAGGATGTTTTTCCAGTATTGCATTCGCTATTTATCTAGGTATATTACTTAAATATTAAAATAAAATCATAGAATTCCGTCAGTAATTTAATTTTTCATATATAAATTATTATTATCATTTCTGACACTAACCGCTGACTTATTATAGAGTCGATGATTTCTTTCCGAATTCATTTGAGGCGATGGGGTTAGTTTGAGATGGTTGTTTGATTTATAATTTGTTTTTTCACTTCCCCTAACCACTCAAAACGGTTTCGTCGCGGGATAGAAAAGGGGACATGTTTTACTCGCTAACTTTTGCGTTACAGGATAGAAGTTCACACACACATACACATACATATGACTACACCTTGGTCTTTATTGTCGAGTGAAGGATAAATTAGCGGCACCTCTTCGAGAATTCAGTGAAGTCATCTTCGTTTTAAATTTTTATTTGTTTGCACATTTGTAAACTTATACAGAAAAAGATACACAATTTTAGTTGTAAGGGGGGGGGACAATTCTTTCTATATACGTCAATAAAAAATATGAGTTATTTCCCTCGGTGATTTAGATTATTGCCGTCATGATTGTAAAATGTTTCTATTTTCACAGTTGTCCGGGCAGGATCACATTTATTTTTATTAAACTGTATCGAAGTATGTTATTATAGTGCCAATAACATGGTACAACAATAAAACATTCATTAGTTAGAATAAAAGTTTGATATATTAGTTTACATGTTATTTAGGTAAAAATTTGAAAATCTTACAAAATAACTTATATGTTAAAAAAACAACTATTCCCTCCTTTTAATTTAATGTATTCTTCTATATTTTCTTATAATTATTAGGATGAGAAAGAAATTCGCGCGTCATGTTAAAATAAAACAGTTGTGCATGAATTTATTCAAAACCAACAATTATTTTTTAAATCGTAGTCTACGAGTTTCTGCCAACGACCAGCAAGCTTTCGGTTCTGAATAGAAGTTTATTGTATTATGTGAAGTATTCAGACTACTGTTCTCATCTTGGATGGCATTATCACAATGGTTCGCCCGATGTAACCTCAACCATTCTTCAGGTGCGTGTTGTTGAACACGTAAATCTTTGTCGAACTCGGGTATATTTTTATTTTATAAATAAATTAATAAATCCCTTGTCACTTCGACATTGTTTAGTTCAATAGCAAGAAATCCCGATTCCTTATATATAATCGTATCACATACACTAGTTTTCTTCGAATGTCCGGCTGGCTTGGCAGGCCGAGAGCAGACTCAAAGCGTTTCCACGAATAATGACGACAGAGAGGCGCTCATAAAACCCAGATTGTTGGATAGTCTGCTACTTATGTAGATAATTCGATTCACTAAATCCGTGCGGTTGTAGATTACATTCGGCATGCAGATCAAAAGTTGAAGTTGCACCGAAATAGCTGCCAGAAGATTCGAACCAAAAACTTGAGTGTCAGCATATGATATATGTACCATTGGTTGAACTTACAGATCTTCCTTCATTCTAATTTGTAATTTTCTTTTGTCGTTATCATCGTCTGGTGCCTTTAATAGTTGTGATTTAAAACAATTGAACTCAATTGGTATAATTTGGATTTTTCGGAATACCGTTCTCATCTTGGATGTTATTCTCCCGAAGTTTTGGCCGATGTAACCTCCGACTTTCTTCAGGCACGTCTCGTCGAACGTAAGAATCTTTATTTATTTTAGTTCGACATAAAAATTCCTGAGTTCGACAAGACGTACCTGAAGAAGGTAGGAGGCTAGATGTCGAAACGTTATGAAAATAACATCAAGATGAAAACAGTAGTCCGAATCATCCAAATTAGTAATCCTCAACTAAAAAACATAATTAATTAATTCATTCATTTATTCATTTATTCATTCAGTCATTTCGTATGAATCAGATGATTTTATTGTTGCCATTGGTTTCCCCGATATTATTCTGGTTAGAAATCTTTCTAGAAAGACATCAGGTTGCCAACATCCTGAATGAAAGTGTTTTTCTGGAACGAACTGGATTCGAACTTGTCATAACCAGGTTGTCAGTCCGTCTCTTTAACCACTAAACCACCGTCACCTCCCGAAAATAATTAAACTCAAGATAAAATAAAATAAAATCCTTGTTAACAATTCAAAAGAATCAAGAATTCTTCAAGTAAAATTAAGTAAATTTCAAGCAAAAATAATTTTTTTTCTGAAAAAAGAATTCTCTCATTTACTATTGTGACAATTTCAATTGTATGGCACTGTTACTGGAATCAAGGCCATCCTTATAACAGGCCTAGCGATCTAACAATTGGATTCTTTTACTGGAGGACAGATTTCTAATTAGTCAGCAGATATCTTTTTAGCTGCTAACATCTAACTCTCATTGCTCCGACAAAATTTCATTATGATAAGAGATACTAACCCTAACCCTAACTCTAACTCTAATTCTAACCCTAACTCTAACCCATCAAATTTATTTCAGCTGAGATTCGTTATCATATCATAAATTACATTTGGATTATAAGTTTATAAGTAAACTGTACAGTCAAAACTGAATTTTATTGAGAACTCTTTTTCGCCATTATAAGAGTTAAAACAACAGTTCATATTGTTTTAACTTCTTCAGCCAAAGTTGCTAGTAAGTTTTATATATTTTGTATAAGTTTCATGTCAATGTTTTATAAGGTTTTCTTTTTATATTGACAGCGTCGTTTCTTTAAGAAATGCCATTTGTTATGCATTTGCCTGTGTTTATTCAAAGTTACTTAATTCTTCATTTATAGGAATTCATCAATAACTGTCAACTTTATCAATTAGTTCATTGTGATTCTTATTATTTGTTATGTAAAATACATAAACATAAATCTAATCACACAAGGGAATTTTCCCTCTGTTTTTAACTTCTATATCAATTATCTTAGAACATTCACATTGCCTTGAGTAAAAGAACTTCGTTACATGATCACCTGGTATGTTATAGGGATGGCCCTGACCCAATTTCGTAGTAGCAATTCGAGTCCGTTCTTAGATATCGACTTTCACTAGTTACGGTGAATAGGTAATTCTGAAAAAAAAAACACCTATCGATGAACTTGAAGGAATAAAAAAGGAAACAAGGAGGGAAGGTTAGTCTCTGTTGGTGCAAACAACATGTTCGCCACAGGAACTTTGTTATGTATTATAATTTCCTCAGGTGTCACCGTATTCAATGCAAAAACGTGCTTTTCACAACATATTTATCACGTAGTAGACTGTTCTTCAACAACACCGTTTCCAATACTAAACTCGAAAGCAATGTGCCCGCTAACGGAACTTATGTGGTTTACTCTTCTCCAGTAACACCGTTTTCAATAATGATCTCCATCGCTCAGTGATCTTGGTCCTTCGAGTCCAAAAACGCAAGCGACAACTTTTATTGGCTCGTCTTTTATAGATGGTAAAGCACGCCGGTCACACGTGGTCGATACACATAAATACTCTGGTTCCAGTGTGTATTTTTTCTTTCTCGCGTGCAGGTTCTGTATGCCAGGCAGAGACGAGCCGTTTTAGGGCGGCAATAAGTAAGGTAAGTCAAGGCTATATCCACCACTCAGTCTTGGTTCTGGCTCATCACGTCGGCCACAGAACTTTTATTGTTTACTGTTGTATATAATGATTATGATTGCAGAGAGACAAGGCAGTAGTTGTGATAGTATCAACAAGCTATACTATGGCGAGAATTGCTTGTAGAAGATTAACAAGATCCCACAGCGAGGAAGAGAATGAGCTTAGTAATAAAGGGAAGAAAAAGACAAGTAAAATCTGCCAAATCTGACAACCGTCAAAGAAAGAGAGAGAAAGAGAGAGTGAGAGAGAGTGAAACAGGATGTGTGTGAGTAAGACAGAAAGAGAGAGAATGTGTGTGTGTGTGCATGCGTAAAACAGAGAGAGGGGGTGTAAGACAGTGCGAGAGAGAGAGAGAAAGGTGTGTGTATGTGCGTCTAAGATAGATAGAGAGAGAGAGAGAGTCGGTATGGGTGTGGGTGTGGGGGGGGGGTGTGAGTGTAAGACAGAGGTAGAAAGAGTGTGTATGTGTACGACACGGAGCGAAAGAGAGAAAGTGTGTATGTGTGTGTGTGTAAAACAGAGATAACGAGTGTGTGTGTGTGTGTGTGTGAAATACACAGAGAGAGAGACTGTGTGTGTGTAATACAGAGAGATAGAGTATGTGTGTGTGTGAGAGAGAGGGAGGGGGTCATTAGCTGTGATTTTAAATCATGTAAATTTATTATGACAAGTTGAAGTCGTCTCTTGGATCAATAATTGATATTTTTCTTCGCAATTTAGGCTGTTCCTTTCCCTTCTCTCTTCTATCTGGAGTGGATGGTGAAATAGATTTGCAAGTAGATACCTGTTGCGATCTTGGGGTTAGAAGTTTGCATCTGTAACCAAAGTCTTGTAGCTAAAGCTTGCTAAAGTCGATGTTTCAAAGAGGCAATGATATATTATTATACTAAAGCTGAGTTAATCAATGGTTGTTTTCCTAAGGCGTTTTTCTATATAATATATATATTTCAATCGCACAAAATATATTCTAAAATTTTCGTCAGTTGTGCGATCGAGTTATTTTTGACAAAACTTCAACTTTAATTGTTCTAATTAACTGTAATTTGCAAATAACTTATCAATTTACGCATATCTTACGAACTTTTTATCTATCACTTTCATTCTTGTCTCTTACTGTATGTTTTTCAACCATCCACGCTCTTATTCTATGCGTAGTCTATGACTCTCGCTGTCGTCTCTCTCTCTCTCTCTCTCTCTCTCTCTCTCTCTCTCTCTCTCTCCTTCTCTCTCTCACTGGGTTTATTAATAGTGGTAGGTAATAAAGAAAGGAAATAATACAAAGCTTGGAATAGTCCAATATAAACAATAAGGAATATCACCACACGAAGTAATACTATTAAACCTGTACTTAAAGAGGAAAAGAGGAAAAGGTAAAGTGGTATACATATATATATATATATATATATATATATATATATATATATATATATATATATATATATGTGTGTGTGTGTGTGTGTGTGTAAAAAGGCTATTTTAAATTTTTGTCTTAACTTTTATACTTAATGCGGCCCAGTGGGCGGCTTAACGGGTCATATTGTTTTTAGTAAATAGTATTCGTCAAAGAAGAGCGCAACGATAAATGCCTGTGTCTAAGAACAAAGCGGAGAGATGTGGCAAAAGGCGAGAAAGTGGGTAGAGCGCACAAGGCAAGCGCACAAGAAATGGTGGACTCTTGTCTCTTAAAAATTGCCTGAGCAGCCGCGTCGACATACCCCGGTTAGGGTGCCTCATGCAGTGAGCTAACTCCTTCGCAAAGCGAGAGAGAAAGGCCTAGGATGGTGGACCACCTTGAGCTGAACAGAACGAATACCACAGCACGACAGAAAATTGGCCAGTCTTTGTCTGATTGACGTATTGTCGATGACAGATCCTCAACTGGTATGTTTGGCGTAAGAAAGGCAACGACTACAAGTCTTAAGTAATTCTTAATCGCATTTTTAGTATAGTTCGACATGAGAATTGAACCTGCAACTCCAGAAGACTGTCACTTAAAATTGATTATCACGTAGCACTTATATCTGTTACACTACATCATGGCTGACGTAATGAGAGCAAGCTACCCCCGTGGATTAAATAAAGGGTTCTGTTCGAAATTCCGATACAGATTCCCGAGTTCCACAAGATGCACCTGAAGAAGGCTGGAGATTACATCGGCCGAAACGTTGTGAGAATAGTAGTCCAAATAATACAAATGATACAACATTTTCAATTTATATTTTGAAAGCGTATTTCACGTTAAATTTAAATTTACATCGAAAAAATATTTCGCAAAAACATCTATTTAAGCTCTTTCGTAAAATGTAGCCACGTCCACGACAGATAAATATATATCTTTATTTATTTAGGTATGTGCATGTATTTATATATTTATATGTACATGATTCACTCCTAAACTAATTAACCAATCATTATGAATTTTTAAATACAGCTGCAAAACGAAGGGATCGTAATGTGGGCTGTATTTAGTTTGAAGCAAAGGGAACCCAGAGGGGATGGAATCCCTTTCGTGAAAATTCAAAATCCATCCGATTTTAGTAAAATTTTAACAATAGGCATGAGACATTAATTAATAAAAAATATTCCACAAATTTCAGTTTCTTTGCAGTATTTTAAAGCGATTTTAGGATGCATAATATGGGCACAACCTCCCATTTGAAAATTCAAATATTTCAGATTTACATTGAATTTAATCCATGGTAATTAGACACCAATAAAGCAAGATTCCATGAATTTCAATTTCCTTTTAATATCCCTTAAGCTTAAGTCTTAAATTTTAGACATTTTAAGAATCAAAAGAATGTGATGGATTTTCATCAAAATTGGAATAAGGGTTCTAGAAATAAGGTTTAATAGCATTATATATTGGTTTTAATCTTAATAAAGGGAGGTAACAGTGGTGCAAAACTGTTGTGTTCAAGCGATATATTTCATCCGTCCTGGGGCTGGTATTCTTTTAGTAATTAGTAAGTTGTCGACAAAAAACCCAAAACAAAAAACAGATAAGATCAAAGGCAAACTGTCTAATTTACAATAAACGTCCAGCTAGTAACTATGTAAATAAAATGCAATAAAAACATAAACAATAATTTCTTTTTAGAAACTAAACAACCAAATCGCATCAAATTGATCTTGCCGGATTTTCAAAGTCAGACCCAAATAGCAAGGATCTATTGATACTTGATTCGAACTAACCTATTTTTTTCGTTTCTTCTTTCTACTATGTTATTGGAAGAAATATATTTTTATTTCGTATCAGTTTCTTTCTAAAAGTACTTATTCCGTCTAAAAAAAGTTTAAAATTTACGACTTTTTTTATTTTACTCACCAAATATTCTTGCACATTAAAGGGACGTAATTATGCCATGAGTTGTTTCTATTTAAACATTAAATGAAGTAATATTTTAAAACATCATGCTTCACAAAATAAGATTCTACACTAAATTAAAGTCACCAAAAGTGCAGTTAGTATAATATAAGAAAAGAATATTGATCCCCAAAGAGGATTAAGATTCACAGTTTTAAATAAGTGTGCATCTTGTTTGGCATTAATCGGAAATGTAACTAAATTTCCGTGCGTATTTAACGAATGACATTCTCGATCAGTTAATTACAAATGACTTCAAAGTTGCCGTAACAAAATTCAATAATGACGAATTTACAAGAGAAATGTCAGAGGTTGGTCGAATCAGACGACGCCTTCTTTTTTAGAAATACAGCTTATTTCATTCTATTAGTGGCCTTTTCTCGCCATCTTGTTTAATTATAACCGCCATTAATAAGTGAACAGGGCCAAATTGTTGAATGTCAGACGATAATTAATCTTTCTAAAAATGGAGAAACAAAAGAAAGAATTGTTGATATTTACCAAAGTTTGGTTCGTAAAGTTTTGTAACAACACGAGTGTCTGACTAACAAGGAACTGTCTGTCTGTCTGTCTGTCTGTCTGTCTGTCTGTCTATCTGTCTGTGTGTGTGTGTGTGTGTGTTAAGCGAATTGGACTTCTGCATAGAGCTGACAAAGATCGCGCCCCATGGTTGTATGGTCTTCATGAGGTAATCCTCGTTGGTCGCAGATATTCATTAACCTGCAATCATAGAAGGTTTGGCCAAAGGAAATAAAGGAATGGTGCAGAGGCGACCTAGTTACCCTCAGTCCATTGATTTGTGATTCCGCGCCCAGCACGCCTTTGCTTGCCACACGCAGAAACAGAGACGACTAGAGGAGGACGGATCTTGATATCGACACTTCCTAGACTTTCATCAGAGCCCTGTCGGCGAGGTTAAACCCTCACACTACTTGGTGCCAAGTCTGTCCGCCATGGGTGGCCCTGCCAGGAACCGGAGTTCCAGAGTCATAGATTTGATACGATCCCGTTACCTGGTTGGACTTTAGTGGGATATGAGTGGTGTGGCGATGGGGGCTGTACGTCTGCGGTTGATAACGGGTTGTGTGGCATGTTATGTTGCTAGTTTTCGAAATTGATGGGTGTATTTAAGTCAGATGTTTAAACTAGATAGTAGTTAAGTTCATTGCTGCTCGTAGCCTGAAGGCAACTACATTTCCACGGAATGTGCTCCAACGAACTTGCTGCATCTGTACCCCTCAACGTAAATACACACGACCAACCCGACTAACAGCAAAATCCAACTCCTTCACTGTAGAGATCCCAAGATACCGAAAAACATTCTATTCAAATACCTTCTTTCTGTGAACCGCTTTCCTTTGGAATTCCCTCCCTGCTTCCTGTTTCTCCGACTGTATCAATATGCCAAAATTTAAATGTAATGTTAACAAACATATTGCTGTATAACTCACCACTTAGAATACCCCCTATAGTTCTGGCCCCTAAACACAGTAGCCTCTAATGTCTCAGTTGCAATATGCCTTGTTTAGGGTGAAATAAAGTTAAAAATGCAAAAGCAAAAACGTCTGTAGGCTCGCAAAGCTGACTTATGCTTGTTGTTACCCTTCTTATGTTTGCCAATTCAATTCCGCCAATTGATTGGTCGAAGCAAATACAGATGTTAGCTTATTTATTGAAGATGAATAGCTAAAACTGATGTCAGTCTGATGAGTACATGTTGAGCAACTGACTGAAATCTTATTAGAAATGTGAGCATCAGAGGTTGACTAAAATACTATTTCAAATGTAGCTTGATGACGAGTTTCATCGTACTGATAATAAAAGTCACATATTTATCGTCAAAGGACGAAATTGCCCTTTTAACCCAAATTGGGTATTTTCGAAATCAAATTGAAAATAAACGATTCTTTAACATTTTGTCGTGCAAAATGAAATAGATTCACGTTTCTAGCATGTCCTCTTTATGTTATTTGTTTCGTTTGATAAACTAATTGAATCATTAAAAGCCAGTTTAGGGAGTTTTTCTTTTGCATTAGCCGCAATGACAGTATAATCTTATTTCCGACTCTCACGACTAAAATATTATCTGTTGAAGAGACGTTGCTGGTATTGTCAATAAATCGTGGGCGTCGGGCAGTTGGAACCTCTTCACTCCCTCCCGCATTGTCTGTGTGTGTGTGTGTGTCTCTCTCTCTCTCTCTCTCTCTCTCTCGCACGCGGGCGCACCATATATAATGGTTGTTGATTCATAGATGTTAATCCAATGAAACAGAAATGGACTTGAAATAAAGTCGCAGCTGAAACATGTGTAAAATAATGAAGAGTGGCAAAAATGAATCGTGGACGAGTCCATTGTGGGTGGGACGTCGAGAAAGAAAGAAAGCGACTTGATAACTGTTAAAAAAGAAGGTTCTGCAGTGCAAGCGAGACTCGAAAAGCGGCGGCTTCAGAAACGCGAAGAGCCGGAGCGCTTAGTGATCGAAGTATCGAAGTACCGGAAGAATGGGAGTTTACCGATGTTTATAGCACTGATGAAGCTTTATTGGTTATGGTACCTAAGCCCGTCTTGCTGTTAGGCCTTCGTGTCCGCTGACTAAAAATGAGACTGATAAGCAAGTTGGTACTGTGAAGGAATCCCCCGACTTGTATTTCATCAAACAGACTATTGGAAGTGCTTGTGGAACGATTGCTTCAGTTCACGCTCGGATAGACAATGCAGAGCAAATTGCTTTCCAATCGGATGTATATATGAACGAGTTTCTAGCGGAAACCAAGTCTGTGACCTCAGCAAGAAAAAAACTTTCATGAGACAAAAGTATGTCAAAAGATTTTTTTATATGTGTGTGCGTAGCCGGCGTAAACCATCCGGTGATGGAAAATAAAGAAAACCAAAGTTTTTCCATATACGTTCTGTTCTTTGTCATTCTTGTTGGATCTTAACGGGTACCCCGAAAGAACGGATAATGCAACACATGTATACATATATATATATATATATATATATATATATATATATATATATATATATTAGTATATTGTTTTATTTGTACAAACATTTTTGGCTATATATATATAATAATCCAGATAAAACATCTACAGAGTAGTAATCCAAAGAAGAACCTTCCCAAATATGATCTATGGTTAAGATCGGATTCTAACTCTTCCTGATGAGATCTCGGTTTGCAATAGCTTTTGATCGATAACATCGACATGCCAGTGTCGCAGATTTTGTACATGAATGTGTAAATAAAAATAATTATATATATATATATATATATATATATATATATATATATATATATATATATATATATATATATATATAATATTAAATTATATTATATTATATTTACTTACGTACGACGTCATTTCGAGCTTACGGCTCTCATCAGCGCAGGGAAGTAACAATCTCATCATCCGCTATAATTATTAATCTAAAATATTCTTGAATTAAAACATATATTTTCACTGACCGTCCTGTTGTTTAACTCAGTTATTTCCTTTTTTCTTCAGGTTTATTTTCTTTTCCTTTGTTACCTTATACTTTTATATCCGTTAATTTAGGTGACTTACTGTTTTGCCCGGACAACCGGAAGTACGCAGACTTATCTATTAACTAGACCATTAATAACTAAGTACAGCTGCAATACTTTGAAGATTATCGGTAGCATTTAAAATATTTATAGAAAATACTTTTATATTTAATTATAAACACTTTTTGTAGAATTAATAAAATTAGGTATCATATTTAGCACTGACTCCTTTTATTACATATTTTTTTGTTTTCGCCGTAAGTGATTGAAGTGTCTATCACTTGGATATACTTCGATGCTTTTTAATTGTATTGAAGTATTATATTCATGCAATTTTTTTATTTAATACTCATTTTATTTTATATATACTAAAAGTAACAATATTTTTTATCTTATAAGGAAAATAGGAACTTTTGCGTATCATTTTCCATTTACTACGATTGTTTATTAAAGAAATTTCCAGGTTTAACTTCCTATGTGACTAACCCCTCTGTCAAGGTCGTAATAGTATTCAATTCTAATTTAAGATAATGTGATATGCAGATTTTTGTTTTTATCCTTTATCTAATTTTAAATTATATTTAAATATTATAATTTATATGTTTTTATCAATTCAAATAAACAGTGTATTTTCGGTATCCATATAAAAACGGAAGTGACCTACTTTATGGATAAAAACTATAATGTAAAAAAATAATTCAGAAAAAATAGCAACAAAAATCTATAAAAACTGTATGTCTTACTATGCCAAAATAATGTGCAACCATGAGATGTGTTGTCGTTATGATGAAATCTACAGAGGTAACCGAGATATATAACTTGCACACTCCGGGAATTCATTATTAGCGCATCTAATAAAAAGACAACATAGACAACAACCTTGGCACAGTGACAAACTGTCCTTATTCAAACACGTGTATATGCCAGCGTAAGTATGTAATATACCGTATACAATGCGCCAAACTTTATTTCGATAGCATTATCACACATATACATACATATATATATATATATATATATATATATATATATATATATATATATATATACTAGACTAAAAAATTCAGACGTACTTTTTCAGGTTTATATTTAAGAATATTAATACACATACGTCCGCATATTTCAGTCTAGTCCACTTTTTAAGGCATTGCAGTTTGAGAATGTACAATGTATTTTTTATTTTAATTAAAAAAGGATACAAATAACAAGACTCCAAAGCATCAGTGACCAAGTTCACCTGGAGTCACTTATACATTAAGTTGGTGGAAATATTAGTAACAATTGCTAATTGAGTTGAACCAATAATCATTATGACATCACAACAATCCGCTGAAGAAAAATAAATTACTTCAAACTTTCTTTTGTAATCTGCATAAAAGCAATAATAAGAAAGTCTAACTAACTTCATTATCATAATTTAGAACAAAAATGAGTATATTTAGTATAATTATTTAAAACATTTACCTTTTTTGGACAGCCTTACTACATTATTCAGTACTGTCCATAGAGACAAAGTCACAATAAATTATATTGTAATAAATTAGAATTTAACTTTAAACATAACGATATCAACAATAATAACTTCACGTGTATATTTTGAAACAAAATAATTTCTAACAGCATATATCAAATGAAACATTCGTCTTTTCAGGAAAGTGCTACTGCATGTCTTTATTGGCAGTACTAAAGTACTGTCAATAAAGACAAAGCACAAATTACTATACCCATATCATTTAAAATTTAAATTTTACAAATGAAGTCATTATAAATTTCTTGTTGGAGCTTGCAATTAAAAATAACCTCACTTTTTTAGTTTATAAAAAGTAAAAGTACATAATTAGAATATAGTCAATTAAAACACTTTCCTTTTTTTTGTACAGCCCTACTACATGATTCAGTACTGCACATAGCGACAAAACCACAATTGACTATACTTTAGTAATAAATTTAGAGATTAAGTTTTAAAATGAAGTTATTTGGAAATAATAAATAGAAAAACAATAAAAATATCTTTACTTATATCATTTATGAAAAAATATTTTTTTAAATATTATCAAAAAGACATCAGTCTTTTCTGGAACATTCTACTACATGATTCAATACAATCCACAAAGACAAGGTCACCAATGACAATATTCTATTAATTAATTTAGACTTTTACTTTAATAATTGAAGTTATTAAAAAATGTCAACAAGTCAAGAAAAAATAATGGGGTTGCTTAAATGTTATACCCCCACATTTAACCCTCTAAAATCCCCTCAAATTTTCTTATTATTATTTAATTCTCCTTTTTGTGGTTCTTTTGTTCTTCTTTTAAATAATATTTACGGTTTTTCTTTTTAATTATTAGAGATTCAATTATTAATAAGTCAAGAATTATCAAAAATAATAATATATTTTCTATTTAAACATCATATTTTTAAATAATAAAATACAATTTTACTTATTAGTCATATTTAATAATTTCAGGTTTTTCTTTTTTTAAAATACTAATTTCATATTCCAATTCAAATTAAATGGTTTGCAAACATTTTCAAAATGTTTAGTATTTTAATTTTAAGATAAAAGTAAAATTAGATTAATATATGTTGAATATGTAAATTCAAATATTAATTAATTCAGAAAAACTGATTTTCAGAATAGGTTTCAGAATAATAAGAATAAATTTCAATTTCTGAGTTTCAAATAATTTATAATTATTTAAGAATGAATTAAAATATAATTAATTGTTATATTTATTTAATTGTTTAATATAAAATTTGATTATTTTCAAAAGGTAAAACCCTAAAGTTAATCTAAAAAACACTATCTCTACGTGTCAAAAAACTTTTAGAATGAAACGTTCTCGCTATGGCTAAAAAACACAGATTCAGTAAAATTCGAAATTTCAAGAAATTTTTTGTTTGCTAATCTATTGAAATATAAATATCACTTTTCTGGAACTATTTCAAAGATCTTAAGACACTGAATTTTTTAATTCACATACATTTTACTAAAAATTAAATAATTATCCAAAATATGTCCGTGCGATCAAAAAGATGTCCGAGCGATCAGAATAGCAACAATTAGTTTGCCGACAGAAAACTATGTATGGAATATCATAATCGCTATAATATTTCATTTTATTAATTTCATGTAGTATTTTTTATTTTATATGGAAGGTATGCAATTGTAATAGAAATATCAGATGGTTTTATAATAATTTTCCTTAATTTATTTATAGTTTTATTATAATAAATATCAACAGTTAATCTGTTTTATTTAAAAGTTACTTTTACAGTTTTAATTGGTCTCAATAAGATTTTATTTCCCTATCTGATCTTAAATTGATATTAAAATTATTTAAATATCAACGAATATGTTTTAGTTTAAACTTTTCTATTTTGTTTTAATTCAAAATAATATAAACTTTAATTGTGAATATTGCATTTTATTTTTTCAAAGTGAAACTGGGAACTGAATGATTGTGAATAAGACTTCGATGCCGTTGCATAGTGGATAGTGTGTTTAATTCCTTATTATACTTTTGATCTCCCATATATTGGAAATTAATTGTTAGTAAAATTTATACCACTTTTTAAAAGAATTTTTTCGGAATGTTCCTGTTTTTCAATTTTTTCAATTTTGTCTTGTTTTCAAGATTTAAAAAATTAATTTCTTACGCTGCTGAGTACACACTCATGCGTCAACGACAAGTCAATTATCATTGTTTCAACTTAAATATTTAAAGACATCGTGTAGCACGTGGTGTCCCAAAATCAACAAAAACATTTTTGCGCGTGCCGCTTTAATATTTAAGAACCATAAATATTCTAAAATATATGTTTTAATATTTTGAGGGGTACCCAATTTATGCAACTATATCCCCCTCAAACATTTATTTATAAATATTATCTTGGGGGATTTTAATACATAAAGATTTGCTAAGAATTTTTAATCACGTTTAAATGAATTTCTATTCGACAGCTTAAATACTTCCAAATTCTTTTAAAATGTCGAACACAAAGAAATGGATTTGTTATTTAAATTATTACAAAATATTAAAATGTCTGACTTGTTTACGAAGAAACGGAAATGCATTATAGTTGATGTTATCTCTAATCTCGTAATACGATTTTAATTTACTACTTTTATATTAATATGATAATTTAAAAAGATAGTACTTTTGTAGTTTACAGACAGGGTTGAAATAATAACATTATTTAGAAAGCCATTCTTAACATGGGGATGGGTGCTTTGCTAACCGTACTGTACTTTCACCTAACAATTTAATAAACAAAAGATATCGTAAACATTTTATTTAACTTGAAAATCTTATCTAAATAAAATCCCGGTCCGTAAACTGCACAAGTACCAAAAAGATAATGCAAGAAGTGTTTTTTTGTGGGATTGAGGAGGGTAGCCCCGTATTTATAACTATATCCCCAGCAAGAACGGATCTAAAATCTATTTTCAATCGATATTTGTTTCATAATTACCGAATTTTTCTACTTTGAAAAAATTAACGAATTTTCCTTTGCTGGATTTTTCTTTGCTGAATTTTCCGTTGCCGAATTTTCTGTTGCACCGAGGTAAACCCAAAGTCGGTTCTTAATGTGTGGAAATTCTTGATCTCTTAAAAGGAACTCTGGATTGTAACAAAAAATAATTGTAACAAAAAATAATTGTAACAAAAAAATAATTGTAACAACAAATAATTGCTTTTCTTTCCCAACACGTAATCGCCACAAAAAGGATAATCTAATTTTTGTTTAAGGGAGGGGGGGCTGAGTGTATTTATCTACAAATTTATCAACAATTATTTAAATATAACATGTTCAAATATTTTTTAAAGTCTTCTAGTACGATATAAAATTTAATATGTATACTGAAGAAGTATTATTTATTTAGCGCTATAATTGTATAAATATATTTTTTTAAATTTTCCCCAAAAGGCTATATATGCTTTTTGGGGAAAATGTTAATATCTTCAATATAAGCCATTTTTCTTCATTTTCTTAATTAATAAAGAAAATTTTTAATTTGGCATTTTTGGGGGCTTTCTTTCATCTAAAAGTGTGGCTTCAGTTTTCAGTTTGGCCTTTTTTGCCCTTTTTTGGCCTTTTTTCCTGAAAAATTTAGCTGTTGACTTCTAATCTATTATTAATTTGTGGGTTGAGTGGGTTGGCCTATTTTATTTTAAAGTTGCCGCTTTTGTTTCCATGGCTTTGTTATTCATTATTATATCTTTATTAGCGTAATTCCGTTTCTCTAACAAAAACAAATCAATAAAATAAAGAAAAATTACGCTGTGAATTATTATATACATTAAATATAAAATAATGAAAGAAAATAATATATATATATATATATATATGTATATATATATATATATATATATATATATATATATATATATATATATAATTTACATTTAATAATACAATCATATATGAAAGTAACTATTCCTACCAAATTATTAAAATATAAAAGAAAATAACCACTGTATTGATTTCATAATAAATATATGGCAAACGGATACAATGCGATATTGTACATATATCTATATACATGATGGTTGCCACTTCTTTACAGAAGAAGGCCATCCTACAAAGATTGCAATAACCGATTGTGGTCGCACGTAATGTTCAGTGGGCTCGGTTTATTTTTAAGAGTATTCATCGCCGTGGGTCTTGTAGGGATATATGTGCATGAAGATGGCCATGCTCTGCGCTTGTACTACACGCAGAGCACGGTCTCCTTCTATAAAAAGTCTGGTTTCAGTGACCAGCCGAAGCAAGATAACTGAGAGACGATGTAGAGCACAAGTTTATATCGGAGTTTCCGTCTCCTAAAGAGATGATCTAACAAAATCTACGGATCCATCTCGCTGAGTAAGGTAACATCGCGCCTGGGTACTATAACAGGCATTTCTACGCCCCCGCTAATATATATATATATATATATATATATATATATATATATATATATATGATGATTTTTTAAATAATATAATTTAAAAAATATATATATATATATATATATACATATATATGCATACACATACACAATACATATATATACATATACGTACGCACAGATATATACACATCCAGATACATAATACACTAATAGATATCCAGATACATACATATACCTATACATATCTAGATATAAACACACAGATACATGAAGATATATACCCACACACACATGCACACATATAGTTATACATACCTAGATATAAAAACACAGATAGATGAATGTATATACCCAAAAACACATATACATATATACATACACACATACATAAATACATACATACACGCATGAATATACATACATACCCAAACATACATATGCATATACAGATACATACATATACATACATATATACATATACATATACACATACATATACCTACACGTTTCCAATACGAATCTGTGTGTTTTGATTGTGTTGTGCCAGTTTTCTTTTTTTGAAATAAAAACAATGCTCCGCACAAATCGAAAAGTAAAACGAAAATAAACAATTCCTTAATATTGCACATACAATAATGCCGTTACAAGCACGCGTTTCCAATAGGAATTTCGTGTGATATGGCTGTTTTTGTTGTCTTTGAAAGAAAAACAGTACTCCGTACACATCGATAAGTCGAACGAAAATACACACACACACACACACACACACACACACACACACACATATATATATATATATATATATATATATATATATATATAGCATGTGTCACAAGTAAGTTGTAAAAAACAATAAAGTGCTCGATCGCAGGTTCTGCAAGAGCTAATATACAGTATTGTTATTAAAAATATGTAACTTACAGTCTTTTCCTTCAGGGGTAGAATATCAGGCTGCGAATCAGAGGTGACTTTGCAACTGGGTTCGAATCATTCGTCTGGCAAGAATTAACATATCCTAAATTGAAGATTGCATAAGCATAGAACACCGGTGTATGTAAGTGTTAATAATAAATATTGTAATCGCCCCCTTAAATACAAGGACTGAACCTCTAGGAGTAATGCGATGTTCCAACTTCTGTTGTTGTTGAACACTGTCCGATTTAGCTTACTGTATATGTCCGCCGATTTTACATTTATAAGCTTTAAATTCTCTTCATTTCCATGTTAATTGGTGTTGACCTAGGGGTAGAAAATAAAGCTGCGAGTCAGAGGTGACTTTGAAACAGGGTTCGAATCCTTCGACCGACAATAATTAACATCTTCCACACTGAAGATTGCATCATAATGAAACATCGGTGTACAGTATCGAACAGGTATTAATAATTAATATTTATTTAAAAAATATTATATATATATATATACATATATATACATATATATATACATATATATACATATTATATATATATATTTAAATAGGAATGAGAGGAAAGTATAATAATAAAAATGATTAAACGAAAGCTATCAGATATCAAACTAATAATTTAAGACTTAGAGGTGACCAAAAATAAGACAGAACAAAAGGAAAAAGTAATAATAGATTTTTATAGGGTGACTAAAGATACGTCTGGATGGATATTCAATCGTCGATGGAAGTGTAAACAGACGTTGCCAGCGAAAGTGGTATTAAACCAAAAGAAAGAAAAGAAGAAAACGGAAAAAGAAAGAATAACAACATATTTAATTGGTTGTCTAAAAACATTGCAGAATTGGGAATTACGTTGTCATTAGGGAATTGGTATACGTGGCGAGAAAGATAGAATCACATGAGGCTAAAACGAGAGTCCAGTAAAAAAAAAAATTCTAAAAGCATGAAGTAGTTTGGGCAATAGAGACATGTCGACAGACCATACTTACCTGGTTTGTAATGAAACAGTTGGTGATAAATAAGTAGGGCCAGAGGTCAAATGAATTAAAAACAGTAGTCGAGAATGATAAACTTAATTCTCCTTTCTGGCGAGCCAAGGTCACTATATACATTAGACAAGAATTACTTGACATTTCATTGCGCTGTAAAGGTCGAGGGTCGGAAGAATTGAAAACAAAAGCCTTAAAAGACAAATTTCATTCTCTTTCGTTATGGAGTGGGAATAGATCTTTAGACTCCAGAAATACCCCTAGTTGACAAATGAATGAGAAAATATTAACTAGCTAGAGGGCGTGCTGAGGGAGGTGGACTGTCTGATGGAAAACCACAGCAGCCTATCAGGGAAGGGCTGGGTGAAACATATGGAGTAAAAACAGAACAGGACCCCTTTACCCCGTTAGAAGGGGTTGAACAACTGCTCCCAAATTATAATTGTGAAAAATGAGGGTTAGGTAAGGGGAACAAGTCGTAGATTTAGTATATGAACTGAACGCATGGATTGTTGATACCACCGCAGCTTAAGGCTTATTTTAACATAAACCCAAACACAGCATTTTGAGATTGACTGAGAGATTTTCAAAATAAAGTGAGAAAACGACTCCGCCAGATGCTCTTCCTCTGGTGTTAGCCTTAAACCAGACTTTCTGACTAATTGCCAATCAAGAAGAACTTGAAGATTTTTTAGCGAGAAAAGAGAACAAAGTAAGTTTGTAGGGCAACTCCGATAAAACTCTTACGGGATCTCTGAACTCATTCATAGAGTGTCGGGTAGGGATGTGCTTGATTATTTTCTTACAAGTTTTATTGAAGTTCTGTATATAAATCAATCAACTGTTACCTGATAATTGTGTTGAATTTTATTTTCTTTCATACATTGGTCGTGCTCAAAGAAAACCAACTGCTTTCAGTGATACAAGAACGCAGTGTGGGGCGTAAGAATGCGCATAGTATGAATCGCTGATCAGAACCAACGACGAAACACGAGCGACAATTAGCGATGAAGGATATAAAAGGTTCTACATCTACTTATAATTTATATAATTATAACCATTAAATATAATAAATATAAAATAAAAATTCGAATATAGAATGAAATAAAATTCAAAATTCAAATAAATAAATAATAAAATGATAATTTCATTACCGATAATGGTAAATACAGAATTAGAAAGTAAAACGGTATTATTAACGATAAATAATGTTTATATTGAAAATACTTATACGTTAATTACGCGTATACACTTATTATTATTAGTTGGAAGTATTTTAATTAGTTTGAGCCTCACATTAGAGATTATGTCTCGCACGTAATTATAAAAACAGAAGTCGCCAAAAAATAAAAGATTACAAGACAACACACAAACAAAACGTAGAAAGGAAGAGAACATTTAGAATTAGGAAAGGAAAAATTGAACTGGTAAGAATTCACTTCTTAACGTCGACTTATTGAACGAAACTTATTAGCAGTTAGAGGTTACTGTGGCAACATCGATTTGTGTTTATTTGAAAAAACAATTCAGCTAATGATTACGGACAACTTCGATTAAGGAGTTAAGCCCCTACAATCATTGGACGAACATGACTAAATGTAAACAGATATGAAAGGGAATAAATATGTCCGAGATGTTGCAAAACGTATAAAAAAACTTGATGCCAGCAAAGCATCTGGCCCTGACAACAATCCAATCCTAGTGCTTAAAAAGCTGCAACCGAAACTAACTTCCATTCTTACAAAGCTGTCCAAACGTTGCTGAAAGGGGAAATGCTTCCAAACACCTTGGAAAACTTCGTCAGTCTGACCAGTATTTAAAAATACTGGAGATCGGTCTTCTGCATCTCAGTACAGACTAATCAGTCTCCTATGCAAGTTGTTGCTTGAATCTGTGATAAATCAAGAAGTTGGCAATCATCTCAGCAAAAACATCCCACTCAGTGAAAAGCAATATGGATTTCGTCTTGCAAGATCAGCAGCTGATGTGCTGACTATAATATCACGCAGAGTTCGTGAATCTATTGACTGGGACTTCATTTCTAGAGAAATAGCGCTTGACATATCAAAGGCCTTTGATAGGGTTTTGTACAAAGGTCTACTTCACAAGATTTCTAGCTATAAAATATCTGGAAATGTCCTTTCAACAATCAAATCCTTTCTCTCTGATATGTTCATAAATGTAATCGTTGATAGGCAGAAGTCCGAAGCTCATAGTATCAACGGTGACATGCCTACAGGATTCATTCTGGGCCACACCATCTTCTTGATTTTCATCAACGATCTCCCAAATCACATTCTAAGATCATTCGTCGACATTTATGCAGACCACATACCCATCTATGGCAACACTTAGAAGAGCAGCAATGGCCAAGAACTTTCTGATTCTCTCCTTTCCAACCTTGAGTACGTGGTGCAATGAAGAAAAAGGTTGCTGGTTACTTTTAATACGTCCAAAACCAAGCTTCTCTCTTTTCACCACCAGCGCTCTGATCCCCACTTTGCTTCAATTGAAATGAATGGCTCTCGTCTCGAGGAAGCACCCTGCCTTTACAAGCTTCTGGGACTGACCTTTACTCCTGACCTAAAATGGAATACTTACTTCAAATCCGTTACCAGGGTCGCTGAAAAAATGGTTGGATCATTCTACCGCTCCAGAAGGTACCTAACTCCTGACGCAATCTTCTACCTGTATAAGAGCCAAATACGATGGAGTACTGTTGCCACCTCTGCGGAGATGCTTCTCAGAGCATCTATCTCTGCCTTGACAGAGTACAAAACCGACTTCGAAACTTAGTAGGCGATGTCCTCTTTTTTCCCCTCTACCTCTTTCTCACATAAGAGACGTTGCTAGTCTTTCTCTACTCTATCGTTATTTTCATTTCAGGTGCTTGACTGAGTTCCTATCTATGGTCCTTCTCTGTAAAAGATTTACAACAAAAACTCGTCTATCTACAACCACTGTCAATATTTTCCCTTTCCTTCCCCTTGTCCCTTAAACTAAATGAAACTTCCATGAAAAGGTTCCTTTCTTACAACCACCCGTCCGTGAAACACAATACCGCGGGGCTCTTTCCAAGCTGACTACCACATTGTCGTTTTCAAGTTCAATGTAAACAAGTTCTTGTTATGCCGTCCTTCTAAATAATCAAATTCTGCCAAACTTCCACCATCATTACCAATCATCATGGTGTTGTCTCAACGTCCAACTGACACTCATTAACCTTTATCTTTGAGTGACCTTTCGTCCTTGATAAGTGGTGCATCTTTAAAAAAAGAAAAAAACTGTACTAAATGTACTACTCTTATTTTATACAGTCTCTATCACTCTCGCTTCTGTGACTCTCTCTCTCCGTCCCCCCCCCTCTCTCTCTCTCTCTCTCTCTCTCTCTCTCTCTCTCTCTCTCTGTTTATTGACATCGAAGGTAATAAAGAAAGAAATGAATAAAAAGATGGGAATAATTCATTATAAACAAAAGGGAGTAACGTCATAAGTAGTAATACGATTTAACCCGTAACTGCGAAAGAAAAAAGAAGAGAGTGAGAGTGAGGAAGTTATGTCGTGCAAAAAGCAACTACTTTTGGATTTTACCTTTTTAATCTATTTTATATTAAACTGGCTTTTTAAACTCACATTCCCTGATTCAAACAAGCTGAACGGTTGAACCAACTCAATCTCATGCATATCACATTTGAACTCTGATGCTTGTGGCAGGTAAATCCTGTTTCAGTGGGGTCCATAATGCAACAATGTGAAATAAATATTTTGAGAAATCGAATGCCATAATAAAGATTGCGCCGTCATTAAAAGCTTTCACACTCCCATACTTACACCTCGTTTTTTGACGCGTAATTCAATCGACCTGTCTGTAAGACTTAATACTTTAGAAACTACACAGTAAAATATTATGAAAATAGGTGTATCGATTGTGACAATAGCCCTGGATATGTGATTAAAATTTGGGTTGGATTGACTCAAGAGTTTTGAAGTTACTTAAAAGAATTCGTTTTTTCCTTGCCACCCGTGAGTTTGAAATAACATTCCCATCGAGGCATCACGCTTATCTTTAAAATAGCATTTTGATCTCTAAACGCGGAGATTGAAAGGACGCAACTAATTAGATACGTCCAAGCATCTCTATAAGAAGCTTAGTCGATCTCGTTTAAGTTTGAAATGGTATTTTCATCGTAAAACGCCCAAAGTGAATGAGCGTATCTAAAAGAATATGCATTCTTGTTATTAATGCATCTCCTGTTTGTCGTCATACGTTTTGTGACACAACCAGATTTTCTACTCCGCCCACCTTTTCACACGTTCCAATTTCTTCGAAAACAAACCATATTCTTCGTAAAAGGTCTTATACTTGCTTCCTGCACCCTCTCTCTCTCTCTCTTTCTTTTCCTCCTTATTCAACCTTCCTTCAAAGGAACCAACACACCGAACATCTGTCAGACTTGTTATTTTTCACTGACTTTATGGAGCTCTCTACATCTCTTCTCAGGCATTTCACACCGGGCCGAAAAGTTGTCCGCAAACAAATGTCTCTTATTAATTAATTAAAACTAAATGAGAATCAAAACTTTACAACCGGACGTATATTATGAACATGCGTCCAATTAACCTGCCCGTTTAGCGATTAGTATGCTATTTTAAATTTAAGTTTGGCCGAACAAAGAAGATGGAATGTCAAACTAAGACTTGATAGACCGACAACATATAATTTAAAACTTAAACATTTCTCAAACTTCAGCTTGATGAAAAACTTATAAGTTGGGCAGACAAAAGAAACTGCTATTTCAAAATTAAGCTTGGCGGACGAAGAAACTGCTATTTCAAAATAAAGTTTAGCAGACACAAGAAATGCTATTTTAAAATTCAGCTTAGCAGTCCAAATATTTAAAAATATTTTCAGTCAATCTAACTAAACTTTTAAGCATACATTCAGGACTATTATCACAATTCCATGTCCATAAAACTTGTTTGTGAAGTGTTAAAAGATATACTAGAGTCGGATACGCCTGAAGATGGAATACTGCTGGCACATTTAGGCATGCGCTGCTCGGTGCACTTTCCTTCTTTGACTGAGTAGAAAAACGACTACGAAATCTAGTAGAAGGTCATCTCTTCTCTTCCTTACATCCCTTTTTCTTACAGAAAAGACGTCTCACTCCATTCTATCGTTATTTCCATGGAAGGTGCTCGACTGATCTCGAATCTCTGGTTCTTCCTTGTAAGACATTCACAGCAAGAACTCGTCTTTTCACTACTTTCCTTTCTACTTCCATGTACCAAGAGTCTGATAGAATTTCTATGAACATGGATTCGTTTCAAGGGCTTCCCGTCTGTGGAACATATGATTGCGGAACTGCTTCCCTGCATATTACAACGTAGTCGTCTTTAAATCCAATGTGAAGATATACTTGTCATAAACCGTCCCCATAAGTTATCAAACGCAGTTCCTTCAATTAATATTTTCAATCATCTCATAATATTCTTCGTATTTTGCTTGACAATCATTCCATTTTATCAACGCTCATCTTCAATTAGATGTTGGCCTTGATAAGTGGGTAAACATCTAATAAAAGATACCTGTTCATGTTTTCTCTGAATTTTTTTCTTCTTCTACGAATTAATTCTTTATTTCTGTTACTCATCTTCTTACCTCCTCTCCCATATATATATATATATATATATATATATATATATATATATATATATATATATATATATATATATAAGCTTCTTGTTCCTCTTGCGACGGAAACTGAGCATCTGTTCGTCACGTGTAGCTGAAAAGGCGCGCCGGGTATTTACCCTGGCTTCTGTTCTCCTTAAAATTAATTGGATTTAGTGGCGAAAATTTTTTTTTTAATACAGATACGAATTTTCACAGTCACTAAATAATGTATAATGGATGAGCGGTGTGTGCGTTTGTGTGTGTGTGTGTGGAAGGAGAGGGGCAAATGATGAGCAAATATTGCTGATTTTCAGATTTTACCATCCAGAACGACGGAATACCGGAGTTTGTTTACGAAGATTAGGGTGAATAAGTAGCGGTTTTTAAGCAAACAAATAATTAACAAAACGTCTCACGCGATGGAGACATTTCAATTCACTAAAAGAATATTAAAGAAGTGTCATCTATAAGATAAACGATACAAATGTTTGAGACATTGTAATCCATTAAAGTTAAGGTTTAAATATTTCAAAAGTGTTTACTGCATTCAAGAAATGAATAAAATTTTCAACACTTTTCAATCCATTTCAAGACGACATTTCAACCTATTAACAAATGAGTTGAATGTTCAGGAAATCTCAGTTAATTAAAGTAAAAATTTAAAATATTAAAACTTTACACTTTATTCAAGTTCAAATCTTCATTTAATTCGAATGTTAGAGGCCTTTTAATTCAACACTTTTTTTCAATCCATTAAAACATGGCTCGAAAGTTTAAAGACGTGTTAACTCATTAAACAAAAGATTCAAATGTTCAAGAGATTTCAGTCCTTTAAAGTAAAAGTTCCACTTTTTAACATTTCAACACCTTTCAATCCATGAAATAAATGATTCAAATATTCAAGACATTAAATTAAATGACTTAAATATTCAAGACACTTAAATAATTAAATTAAACGATTCAAATATTCAAGACATTTAAACAATTAAATGACTGATATATTCAAGACCATTTAAACCATTAAATAAAAGATTCAAATACTTAAGACATTGCAATCAATTCAATTAAAAGTTCAAATGTTCCGGACATTTATTTGAAATCCTCAAATGTTCAACACTTTTAAATCCATTAAAATCGGTTAACTAAACAATTTAAATATGAAATACATTTCAATCCATTATAGAAATGGCTGAACTATTCAAGGCATATTTTTTTATATCATTCGTAATTTATCAATGTTTTCTTTATGAACTGTCCCATTTTTCTGATACCTCATTGTATTTGTGTTAGAAATGCAAATTCCAAGACCATTCCACAATATTTTACTCGATTGGTAAAAAAAATGATGCCATTAATTTAAATAAGGTATAGTTTCTGAAAGATTAATGTATAGTTTCTGAAAGATAATGTATAGTTTCTGAAGGATTAAGGTATACTTTCTAAAAGATTGATGTATACTTTCTAAAAGATTAAGGTATACTTTCTAAAAGATTAAGGTATAGTTTCTGAAAGATTAAGGTATACTTTCTAAAAGATTATGGTATACTTTCTAAAAGATTAAGGTATAGTTTCTGAAAGATTAAGGTATACTTTCTAAAAGATTAAGGTATAGTGTCTGAAAGATTAAGGTATACTTTCTAAAAGATTAAGGTATAGTTTCTGAACGATTAAGGTATAGTTTCTGAAAGATTAAGGTATACTTTCTAAAAGATTAAGGTATACTTTCTAAAAGATTAAGGTATAGTTTCTGAAAGATTAAGGTATACTTTCTAAAAGATTAAGGTATACTTTCTAAAAGATTAAGGTATATTTTCTGAAAGATTAAGGTATACTTTCTAAAATATTGAGGTATACTTTCTAAAATGTTAAGGTATAGTTTCTGAAAGATTAAGGTATACTTTCTAAAAGATTAAGGTATGGTTTCTGAAAGATTAAGGTATACTTTCTAAAAGATTACGGTATACTTTCTGAAAGATAAAGGTATTGTTTCTGAAATATTAATGTATAGTTTCTGAAAGATTATGGTATAGTTTCTGAAATATTAATGTATACTTTCTGAAAGATTAAGATATACTTTCTGAAATATTAAGGTATATCTCTGAAGTCAGAATTTCTAATTGCTTAATAAAGAAAATACTTGATGTCTTGTTTTACTGATCCGAAAGCCTGGGAGCTGTTAGGAGAAGCCAGATACGTTTTTCATAGCTTACATTTTATTGGAGTCGAATGCCAACATTATCTTGGGACACTCAGCCTTATATGTACAGTCAGCTCCCCGAACCCCGCTTAAGGGGCAAAAGGCGGAACGTTCACTCAACTCGATTCCAAGTCTGACTCTCTTGCCTTACTCCGACTCTCTCTCGATCGGTGTCTGTAATTCTGAAAATGTTTTTCTTCACACATTTCTTCAATTCAAAAACTCAAAATAAGCAATAAATATTTATATTTCCATCTTTCCCAACTTGAATTTATCAAAACAACCACAGTCGTATTCCTAATGCGACCTCTGCCCACAAACTGCTTCTGACCTACATATCAATACTATCTAGATTACAATTCCTGTTCACTATACTGCTTCTCAGAAAATCCCAGGTTATCTGTTACTAGGAGAAAAAAACGGTGTTACTTGAGATAGAATGAGGAACCCTATACGTTTGCAACCACTATATTATATTTGTATTGTTATTTTTTCATTTTAGGGGCCCAGAATTTACTCGCCATTGATTGTGTGGGAGGTAAAGTAACGGTGCATAAATTGAAATAATTTTCGGTAAATTTATAGTCTTCAACTACCCTGATGAACACCCTGTAAATTCCTACTCCAAGCCCTGAACAAATAACTAACACTTCTATTTTATTTGTTAATTTCTAGAATTGTTAAATTATAAATAAAATACAATGTTTATAGAGTCGTATTTTTTTATGCGAGTCAAGCGCGAACATGTTTTACTGACTTTGAATTATTTATCTTCTAAAAAGTAAAAATACAATTTAACAAATTAGGCGGAAGGCCATAAAAAGTGCGAGAAGTGGGGGTTCATTGGTCATCCTCTGTCTAGCCTACTTTGTCTATTCTACTTGTATCCAAGTATGCTTGGTGATTGAGATTCAGAATATATGTGGTTATAGTGGTCTCTAAAACACTAGTAGATGTTCGCAAACAAACAGATATAAAATAAACGTTATAGAGACGGAGATCTGTTTATTTGCTGCTAAATAAACATTCTAATTGAAAAACATCCTCTGCGTGTGCTAATTTCATCATTTATGCAACGTGTAGCAAACCAAATCTTGAGGATATATTTTAATGCGGGTACTTTAACGTTTGCATGCATACATGATTATTCATGTGTGATCTACATTTAAACACTGATATATATATATATATATATATATATATATATATATATATATATATATATATATATATATATATATATATACAGGGTGTTTCAAAAGTCTTGGGAACATAACGATTTTTAATAACTCAAAAACTCTTCACTTCTTCAGACCCGTGCTCAACTTAAGTTCAAAAGATCATATGAAGGTAGTAGTGAGGACGCAGTCCCGCAGAAAATACTTGTGAAATTTGAAATCTACTTAATTTTTTTTCTCTCACTCTTTCAATAAGTTTATCTCCCAAATATAAATATTAAAAAAATATATATAATTTTTTTGTAGAACCTTTTCTTTTTTTAAAATTTTAAATCTAAATTTAAACCAAGTCTATTGTTTGTTTAAATGAATATGTCGGTTAATATATATATATATATATATATATATATATATATATATATATATATATATATATATATATATATATATATATATATATATATATAACTTATTTGTAATATAGCAGGAAAAATCCCAGCAGAGTGCTCGATTAATTAAGAATTAAAGTTAAAAATTAAAAATTAAGAGCGTAATATTTATTTATTTTAGTACAGAAAATTAGTACAACATTCGTACCGTCGGTTTCAAGCACAGAAGGACTTAGCCGTTTGGCTCTCTTCAGCTTCTGTTGTCATCTGTTTCGGAAATGTGAAGAGAGCCGGATGGCTAAGTCCTAAGTTTCTTTGAATGTCTCTATAAAGCCACCATTCGCCCATGCATGAAATATTGTTGTCACATCTGGACTGGTGCACCAACGACTTGCCTCTAATCTAATAAATCCTACACTATCTACGAAGCTCCAGACCCCGTTCTATCTCCGCAACATTGAATCCGTGTGGTTGTTTTACACATACTTTAATTGAATGTGTTCAGATTAACTTACTGCACTGGTTCTCCCTCGACGTAAATACGCCCGACCGACTCGTCAGTCAGCAAAATACTATCCATTCACTGTTTAGGTCCCCAGATGCCGGGGGCTTTCTACTCTAATCGCTTCTTTCCACGTTTTGAATTACCCCCACGCTTCCAGTTTTCCCTTTAAATGTAATGTGAACAAACATCAGGCTCCTACTTTAGATACCCCTGTATAGCTCCTAATTCACAGTAGCTTTTTACGTCTCACTGGCAATGTGCTTTATTTGTGACGAATGAAAGTGAAAAAAAAAGAAGCTAAAGCTTCTTACTATTCTTTTTCTGATCCCATCTTTCCCAATGCTAGATCAGCGATCTGATGCAATCTTCCAGTGGGAATAGGAACTCACCATACTTCTAAATTTTTCGACCTGCGAATCAAAAATACTTGTACGTATGGCAAGTTCCTGTACCCACTAGAACATAACATCATATCGTTGGTCTGCCAGTGGGAAAGAATGGATCAGAAAAGGAATAAAAAGAAGCGTTTACTTTCATTTAATAAAACCTGAAAGAATGCTGCCTAAAATAATATGAAATAAAATGTAAATCGTCTTAGAAACGATCGTACGCCAAATATTTGTTGATTTTGAATTTTTGGAACTGATACAAGTAATGCGCTAATTTTATTTGTCTCAACCTATTCTCTCCTTCTCATATATATATATATATATATATATATATATATATATATATATATATATATATATATATATATATATATATATATATATATATATATATATTACATTTATTATATATATATGTATATATATATATATATATATTATACAGGGTGTTTCAAAAGTCTTGGGAACATTACAAATGCGTATATCTCATGAACTATTCCAGGTAGAAAAATGAAACTGGTGCCATTTTAAAGCTTGCTTAATCAAGTATAAGCTTCAAGATCAGCATTTATTTCTTTTATTTACAAATGAGTCATTACTTATCAAGGTCAAAAACAACTGGAATATAGGGATTAATAAGATGGGTGGATTGTCAGTTGAATCATTACGAATGTTATGAGAGGATTTAACCTGATGAATGGAATGAACAAAATTAGATTACTTATGAGGACGGTTTATGGCAAATACTTTTGACATTGCATATCAAGAGGATCATGTTGTAGTCTGTTGTAGTCTGTAGGGAAGAAGTCTCGTCGTATAGTGTTCAACGAATGTGAAGTGCAAGGAAAGAAAGTGTTTTCATGTAATTTCCATTACACACGGTAGAAAGAAAGGGAAATTATTTGCATTTGTGGTAGTAAAACCATATCCTATAGGGGACAAGAGATTAAAGCTAAAGTAACAACGTCTCTTCTGTGAGAAAAGGGCTATAAAGAACAGAAGACATCGTCCCCCACAAGAGAGAAGTCGATTTTGTACTTTGTCGATGGAAAAAAAGAGTACTTTGATCGACAACTCTAAAGATGTATCAGCAGTACTCAATCTTAGGGTGTATCTAACTCTGATATAAGTAAAGGGTTGCATCATGAGTCAGGTACTTTCTGAGATGTAGAACGATTTTTCCAGCAACCTTAGCAACAGATTGAATAGACGTCTTCCATTTTGGATCTGGAATGAAAGTTAGTCCAATGAACTTATCTAAATTCATTTCGATTTGGACAAAAAAGAGTCTCAGCGGTGAAAGGAGATGTGTAAAAAGTAAGAAGCTAATTCTACCCATTACATCACATGCTGTAGACCGAAAGAGAGAAAGTTAGCAAGATCTTGTCATCAAAGCTCTTTTAAGTGTTGCTATGGGCGGTTGTGTCGCCGGCGTTTATACTTTGTGCTTCAGATTCCTGCTCATCAATAACTACTTTTATAGACCTACCAAAGAGAAAGTTTTTGATGGTTGAGTAGACATTGTCATATATTCCAAAGCTAGCAAGTTTGTCACGCAACCCTTTGTGACAGACTACCAAAAGTGTTTGATACATCGAGAGATTTTTCTATTTTAGGTGTTCATATTGAAGAAAGAAGAGGGCAATTTGAGAAGTAGCCGGGCTGTATTATATTTGGAAAAAGAGGGTAAAATACGATGGGTGTGATAGTACAATTGTGTTCATAAACATCTTTTCACTATTCTCCTTTTGAAATGAAAACAAACGTTCAGTAAGACTGATTTGTCCAACTTATGAAAAATAAAGATTTATATTTTTGTAACCCCCTCCATACACAGACTGGTCCATTTTTTAATTAAAAAACAAAACAATATTAATAAAGTTATAGATACTTCTACACAATACGAGCCAAACTGTTTTACTTTTTTACCTAACCCTTAACAAAGTTTTAGGTTTAGTTCAGCAAACGTGGGTTTAGTTTGGTTCGTATTGTGTAGAAGCACAAAGTTATATTTAAGTTAATATATTTTTTTTCTACATTGTTCGTTGTTGATCTTTTTTTAATTGTTCGTTTCAAAATGAATTAAGTAAAGTTATATTTAACTAAAGATATTTTTTTAAATTGTCACTTAAAAAGATTATTTTATTATGTTTTTTAATAAATGTATGGTACATTTTAGGAATAGGTATTCGATTTTTAATGTGAGGAAAATCCGTCTCCCCAAAAAGAAGCACTTCGGATTGGGGCGAAAATAGAAATTGCAACAGTCTAGAAGGATTTCACCTTCACTTACTGAGAAGAGAAAAGATTTCGTATATTATCCGAACAGATACAACACTTTCACGTTAATTCTATTTTGAAAATAAAACAAACAACATAAAAAAACGAACAAACCGGAATTGTAAATAAGAGAAAAGCAAACAGTTTTTTTTTACTTGGGAATGTATTATCTATTTTCTCGGACAAATAATCAAAGCAAACATTTATGTGTAATTGTTCGTATGTTTATTTTTACAAATAATAATGAATGTTGATTTTTAACACGCTATTGTAAAAATAGTGTAATATGTTGTTCATAATTTGAAAAAATAAGGTAAACCGGGGTGAAATGGCCAACTTTTATTTCTTTGACATCTGATAGCCTCCCCAAACCTGTATGCATGAACGGAAAAATGTGTTCAAGGTAGAAAATTGGTTCTTGGCATTAAGTCAAATAAAGTTAATGCATGGGAATGTTAACGAGTCAATAAAATGTTTAGCCAGAAATAATTCGACCCAGGAATTATTCTTTCGTCACTTCTGCTTTTTACGAACAACACAAAGTCTATCCAAACATAATGCAGCACTTTGCGTTTCTCTTTCGTTCCCTTTCTCCGACCAACGTATCTCTTTATTTATTTTTTAAAATGACCTCCGACCAACGCATCTCTCAAAATAACGTTTTTCCTGTTATTTTATATCGACGAAATCTCACTTATGCTAATTAGCCGTGTACGACATAAGCCAACGCCTGCTGTCGTTTACTTTCGAAAATTAAATTTTTCGTAAATGGGCGTTTCCGGGTTCGCACCGGCAGCTCTCCTCTGCACGCGCAGCAAACCAAACGCCGTTTCTTTGATCGACGCAGACAATTGTTTTCGTTCATGGCAGTCGCTTGCCCCTCCTGCTCTCCGCTACACCCCCTGATCTCATGATCACAAATATGGCAACCCGGTGCAGACCTTTTTTGCCTGGTGCTTCTCCGCGGTAATACGGCTTCGACTTCCTTCTCAAATAACTCGTCTGCGGAAGGAGCATTCGATGCATTTTACCAGGCCTGGGACTTTCAGCCCCTCTCCACAGTGATGCGACCACATCTTCCTTCTCGGATGACTCGTCCGCGGAAGAATCATCTGATACATCACTCGTGCACTCTGAGTGGACGGCTCGCTGTCACTTGCACTTTTCGGCGTAGTTAGGCCTTTAATTGGACATAGGTCCCTTACGTGCCGAGACATCCCATCAATAAGGGCATTCTGCGGGCTAATCACGCCTGTAACGCGTTAAACTGCGTAAGGGGTGTACACCGTCCATTCGGTGGTCTGGGCTCAGTAGGATGCAGCGTATTGATGGCCTTCAGTCTGACCTTGTAACGATGGATCATGTTAGCAGGAACAGTAAGTGGTGACACATCGTCCTTCGGGGTGACATTTTACCAATGAACTGTCTCCATCACTGAGCACAGTTTTCTCGCAGCAATCCGCTTCACACTCTGATGGCACGGTTCCGTGATACCATTACTTGATACTATGTGTGCACAGCGAAATCGCAGTCGAACTCCACACTCGTTTACAAAGTATCTTAAAGTCTTAATGCAAAATTCTGGGTCATTGTCAGCGAGCAACTCAGTTGGTGGCCCACGCTCGTAAAATATAACTTTCAATTGGTTGACGATGCTTGCTGCGTCTTACTGTCTTAGATGACGCCAAACAGAGAACCGTGTGGGCCCAAAGTCAATTAGCGACAGATAGTGCTATCCTGATAATGAGGTATGTCTATCCCCACTTCAGGCAGGAGGCTTTTCTTCCTAGAGCAGGCGGGCTGACGGTTAAAGCCCGTCGACCGACTGGTGTGATAGGGAGTCTATCCCATCGATCTAGATCACCTCTCCCAGTCGGACTAAGACCTACACTGTCGGGGTCAGCAGCGTTAAAATCGTAAGCAGAGTTGCCGCAGAAGGTGACAAGCTCTGATCTACTTACTGTGCGAGAAACAGCACTGGCGGAGATACTGAACATGTCGCTTAACGCGTCATAACCGTAAAGTAAGTCATCGCCTACTCCGGCCCACAGATGTTTTTAGGCATCTAGTAACCAGAGCCCAAGCTAGGAACTAAGCCTCCACCGGACCTCAGTCCAGTCCTCCCCTCTTCCGTTTTGCCCTGCACAACAGAAGAAAAAGACAAAACGCCCAATTATTTTTTTCTTAAATTGGAAAAATAAAACCAGTTCTGAACCCGGCTCAAAACCAGCCGATTTGGAATTGGAAGAACGTCTGCTAGATTTTACTCTAGCTGTTGAACCAAATCCGGCCAGCTGCTTAGATTGTGTCTGGACACAGAACGAACCTGCAAAAACATAAAAATAAATAATAATGCCCAAGAGGGGCTATACAAATCACCCAAGAGGGGTGATCACCCAAAAGACGTGAGAATAAACAATATTGCCCAAAAGGGGCTTAACCAGGAGAGAGAAAGCACAAGAAGCTGAGATCCTAGTCGCTCTAAAAAAACAATGCGAACGTAAGAATTTTGGGTAATCAGGTCCTGCGACGGACGGTGCATCTCTCAAAATAACGTTTGTCCTGTTCTTTATATCGACGAAATCTCACTTATGCTAATTAACTGTGTGCGACATAAACCAACGCCTGCTGTCGTTTACTTTCGAAAAATTAAATTTTCCGTAAATGGGCGTTTCTGGGTTCGCGCTGGCAGTTCTTTACTGCACAAGTAGCAAATCAAAGGTCGTTTCTTTGATCGACGTAGACAAGTGTCTTCGTTAACAGCAGTCGCCTGCTCCTCCTGCTCTCCGCTACAGAATGTTTCCTATACTACCAACATGCACTAAGTTTGAGTAGGGACTTTACGTATTTTGAAAAGAAAAATACCGGAGTGAACAGGGTCATCTACATTAAGAGTTTAAAAATCACCGTGAAACAAGAGCTTTAAGTCGTTTTCATCAAGACATGTATATTAGATGAATTTCATTTACAACTTTTTACGATAAAAGTCATAACATAACATAACATATATTTGGGAAAAAGGTTTGTGTCTGTAACTCCCGTTCCTTTCCCTCTTGTCCACTATACCAGTTCGTGCACATGGCTGACTGAATATTGTCTGTAAAACCAATGTTTGTCTAACTTGCACTTAAAATCGTCTATGTCTGTAGCGTCAGTGACCAAGTCTGGCAGAAAATTCCAATTGTTTCCAACCAGTATCCCAAAGGCCTACTTTCTGATGTTTAGCCTACTATTCTTCTTTTCCAGTTTCAGGTTGTGACCTCTTGTTCCGGTGATCTTGCTGAGGGGTAACATTTTCCCCCGGTGGCCTACTTCAGCCCGGTATTCCGTAGTAGTGAATAAAAGAAACAACCATTTATATTCGGAAATGTATTATTTTATTCTCTGATAAATAATGCAAGTAAACATATATTTTTCGTCATAATATTTTTTAATTTACTTATTAGATTGATTCTGTCAGTGTTTATTATTGATATAAGATGCAATACAGAATATTTCCGAAGAAAATAATGTTATTCAGTTTACGAAGTAATCACACCATTTATTTTGTTACGAGAGCATGAATTACCACACGTCGTAACTACATAGCTAAGTAAATCTGAGCTGTTTGTTTTATTTAAAGAAGTCTATAAAAATATATCGTCGGAAATAAGTAATAAAAATAGAAATTGAATGGATCAACGTCCATAAATTACTTACCTGTGAGCTGAAACATGGCAGGCGTCGAATGTGTTCGTTTAAACTGAATGCGGTTATCGAAAACGTATAATTATAAGCAGACAAAATTACAGAATAGAATTCCCAGAATCATGGAATCTACCGGTGCGGTAACAGTCTGTCGCCTCTATAAACAAATGATTCGGTGTTAAAAGGTAATGTATTAGTAGTCGATTTACAAGGAGTGAATAAATTTTTGTAGGATACCATATACATATATATATATATACATACATATATATATATATACATATCTGTATATATATACATACATATCTGTATATATATACATACATATATATACATATATATACATACATATATATACATACATACATATATATATATACATACATACATATATTTATACATATATATATAATATATATACATATATATACATATATATACATACATACATATATATATACATACTTATATACATACATATATATACATACATATATACATACATATATACATACATATATATATATACATATATATATACATACATATATATACATACATATATATATATACATACATATATACATACATATATATATACATACATATACATACATATATATACATACATATATATACATATATATATACATATATATATATACATATATATATATACATACATATATACATACATATATATATACATACATACATATATACATATATATACATACATATATACATACATATATATATACACATATATACATACATATATACATACATACATATATACATACATACATATATACATACATATATATATACATACATACATATATACATACATATATACATACATACATATATACATACATATACATATATACATACATACATATACATACATGCATACATACATACATATTTACATACATATATACATACATATATACACATATATATATATATATATATATATATATATATATATATATATATATATATATATACATACACATATATATGCATACATATATATATAAGTCCGAGTATTTTTTGTTTGGTTTGGGGAGGGGGGTCGGAAGAAAAAACCGACGTGAAAAAAGATTCTTCGACGTCTTATCCGGCTTTATGATTATTAGTTGTACGTCTATAAATTCTGGGTTGATCGTAGTCAGCCTGCAATGGAGTTTCTCGAAGAGTCTTCTTCGATGCCGTGGGAAGTATGAGGCAGTAATTTTTTTAAAGAAAATATGTTAGTCAAAACAATGAATTTCTGTTAAATAGTCCAAAGGGGAGTTTTGAACGGAACACACAAAGCCTGTTTGTTTTTTTAACCAATTTTCCAAGGAGACAATCTTCGTTGGTGTTTCTTATTCACGGAGTAAAGTAATTGCCTGCAGATGATTTTAAAAAAAAACGCGTACGTTTTAGAATGTAGTAAAACGGATCAGTTTTCTCTCTAAACAATCATGTTGTTTAATTTTACTTGCTATTACATATACTAGCTAAAATATCTGGCCGGAAGGTGCGTATTTTTGCTAGTACATATAATGTAAGTGTTGACTTTGCTCATGAACAGCTGACTGTAACAATTTCTTGTTTACGTACGCTCCCCCTCCCTCTGAGATTATGGTACTTGTACAACAGAACAAACACTGCACTACCCCACCCCCTAGAAAGAGGGAAATAACAATAGAAAATACTACACTATCCCCCTATTTACAAAAGACAAAGGAGAAGGGAATGCCTAGGAGGATGTATCATGATGATCGAACATATAATACACTACCTAACTTCCCTCAAAAGAGAAGATAATTCCTGGCACGATGGTGTCATGAAAACAGAACGTATACTACACTACTTCCACTGCAAATTTCTCTTTTGATCTATTCTTAGTTCCTTTCAGTTTCGAGCTTGTACTGGCGGATGTATTAGACGTACTCATTTTGGGCCCTAGTACTTTCAGATCCAACTGGATCCATCTTCAGGGGTTATTATCAAGTAAAGAACGTGTGTTTTTTAAATATTTATTAGTAGTTTTGGTGGGGACCGTGAGATGGTTGTAGTATTAATAAGGTATTAGTATCAGTATTATAATTATAGAATGTTTTCACTATTATTAAAATATATTTTGTTAATGGATGACTTTTTCTAGTACTAGGGCTCAAGACGAGTACGGCAAATGCATCAACCTGTTCCAGCTTGAAACTTGAAAACTATTAAAAAACTTAAAACGGATCAAAAGACAAATTTGCAGACACACGTCTGTCTTAAAGAAAAATGCTGTCCCGCTATACATCATATGTTGTAAAATATATAGTTGTTTTTTCATTTTACTTTTCCCATTGTGAGATTAGATATTTCAGCTAACTCCTGTCGCCTTTTTCAACCAAATATAAAATTATGATGAGTTGCAGCGATTTATAATCGCTATTGACTTTTTTTGTTATTTATTTTCTAAAATAATGTCTAACGACAGAAGAATTCGTGAACAAGCTTTATAATATATATATATATATATATATATATATATATATATATATATATATATATAAAGTTAAGCCGATTTTTTCTTTGTACCTTCTTGAAGAATAGGAAAATAACCACATGCATCACAGACTACTAAACTCACAAATATATTACGCTCATACACTCGAGAATGTTTTAGTAAATTTGTTATTATTTTTTCTCCAGCTAACACTAAATATTTTTTTGGCCCACCATCTTCGACTCTCCTCAAAACATACTCCATATAGGTGGTAGCAAAAACTTTTCACCCTAACACTTTAAGTAATAAACAACGTCTACCTTTTACAAAAATGTCCGTTGTTATTTTCTATTTGTCTGCTATTAATTTACTACATAATACAAAACATTACGCACACATTTAATGGACGCTCCCGCTAAGTCCGTTGATTTTCGAGAATATCGGATTACGTTACTTGTACCTATTACGTATACATTCATATTCATTCCGGTTTTTAAAGAATACAATTACCAAACATAGTTCCTTGCCGTATTTCATCATTCAACATGGTGGCTACAATTTCATTAGCGACTCGACTTCCCAATTAGGTCCATATACGCTAAGATACTCGACAGAACCATAAAGTTGAGATTTCCCTACACATTTCACACGCATAATATCCAAAGAATTCGGGAAAAAATCGATTCCTTGGTATATAAATGACCCAAAATACGCGACTGGTTGACCCTAGATTTTGTCGCCTTATGGCAGATCGTAAAATAAAACGCATGTCGGCTGGTTTCGCTTACATTATCTATTTTTCCTTAGATTTTCTACGCGTGTTCGTGGCCGACACGTTAGCAGCGTAGATCCAAGACCGATATCCCAGTCATCTCACACAATTTATTTTTTTACATTGTTAAACTTCGTCCTATGAGGAAGGCGGGACTATGGGCTGGATTTTTTTAATTCAATGTTATTATGTAGTGATCATAAAAGAAATCAATGTCATATGTAGTGCTTTAACTATTGTTAATAAAATCATTTCTTTTCGAACACACATGGTTTATTAGTGCTCTGCAGGCCACCATAATTATATATTTGTGTTTCAGTCGTGCTCATTTTTCTTTTATCTTCTTTCTTTCCTCACAAAAAAGGGAATTTCTATACAAAGATAACGGGGGCAATTGGATTTAATAGGGCTCTGTAGGCCTCTTTTATTTTAGATAGAGTGGATGTTTAATCCAAAAGCCAAATTCTGAGTAAATACCGGTACGATCGGATTGACAGGAAGACTCCTTCAAACGCGTCTCCTTATTTCCGTAATTCCTTTCTTCTTCCTTTCACCCTGAAACAATTCCAAAAATGTGACCTATTTACGTTCGGTCGGATGTTGACAAATTTTAATTCATTCTTTCATATTAGCCACGGGCAACGCCGGGGAACGGGTCTAGCTAGTATTTTATAATGCCTGTCTACAAATATATATATATATATATATATATATATAAAATATGAAACTAAAAGTATAGTTTTAGAGGATAGAACATATAGTGAAATAGTTTAAGCTCAATATCCGAGATAGAGCAATTATAAAGATAAATGAAAGAAGAAAAATAAATATGTACGAATGACAAATCTATTTCAACTTCAATTGTTTAATGCAAGATGTACTCGGTAATTTCTCTGATGATAAGATTTTAATCTTTGAAAAGCATTGGCTTAAGGAAAGAAAACTAAACATGTTTTTAGTCAAGAAATAATTGCAAGGCCGTGATAGGCGAAGCGAAGAGAAGGTATAATGAGTTAACAAAAAAAACGCATCCAGTCACAGAAACTAGGTACTCGCGATTTCTGAAAAATCTACAATAGTGTAGTGAATAATTGTCAATCTACGATTCCCCCACTTTCAAACCACAATGATGTCGTTTGCACGGCCACTGATAAGGCTGAACTACTTGCACAGCGTTTCGCTTCAAACTACTTTAGACTCAGATAACCACCCTCTCCCTGAATTCCCATTGCGGACCGAATCCACACTTGATAACCTGGTCATCACCCCATCCCAGGACAGAGACATCATAAAAAAAACTTGACACCTCTAAAGATCTTATACCTGTAATAGCAATAAAGAAATGCTCTGCTGAACTGGCCCCTGTCCTCTCCAAACTCTACAATAAATGCCTAGCCGAATCTTGCTTCCCCGATAGCTGGAAAATTGCCTCTGTGATACCAGTCTACAAGAGTGCTGGGAATAGAACCGACCCTCAGAACTACCGCCCAATCAGTCTACTGCCGATCTTTGCCAAAATCTTTGAATCCTTAATCAATCTAGCGATAGTACGGCCCTTAGTTAATGCTAAACTTCTTTCCGACCGCCAGTATGGATTTAGACAAGCACGATCTACTGCAGACATCCTAACGGTCATCTCTGAACGCATGTATCATACACTCGACAAGGCAGGTGAAGCTAGGGCAGTAGCGCTTGATATATCCAAGGCCTTTGACAAGGTATGGCATAAAAGGCTTTTCCTGAAAATACGCTCATACGGTATTACTGGGCAACTACTTAATATAATTAGATCCTTCCTAAACAAAAGAAAAATCCAGGTTGTCCTCGATAGCCGTTCATCTAAGCAACATGACATAAATGCTGGTGTACCCCAGGGATCTATTCTTGGACCTTTGTTGTTCCTGATCTATATAAACGATCTCCCTGATGACATAGAGTCTGAGATTGGTTTATTTGCTGACGACACCACGCTTTACTCTCGCCATGTTGGCAAAACAGACGCGATCATATCCGAGGCAATGGCTGAATCTTTAGAAAATGACCTCCAGGCTGTATTTGATTGGGGTCATAAATGGTTGGTAACTTTTAATGCCGCAAAGACAACGCTCCTTTCCTTCAATAACTACAAGAAGCCTCTCCAACCACCGATTGTCATGGCAAATAACACACTACCTGAGAGTTCATCATTCAAACTCCTCGGCCTAACCTTCACAGGTAACATGAATTGGAACAAATACATTGAAGACATTGCCAACGCTGCCGCAAAGAAGGTTGGCTCCCTCTACCGTGCTAGTAAACTCCTTACACCTGACATTATCCTGTATCTCTACAAAGCCACCATTCGCCCATGCATCGAGTATTGTTGCCACATCTGGCCTGGTGCATCATCTACTAGTCTCTCCCTCCTTGACAAGGTCCAAAAAAGAGTCGCCAACGTAATAGGTCCCTCACTGTCAGCTAAGCTCCAGTCCCTGTCCAATCGCCGCAATGTAGCATCCTTATGTTTGTTTTACAATTACTTCAATGGATTATGTTCCGATGAGTTGGCTACTCTGGTGCCCCCTCGACGTAAATTCACTAGACTAACTCGACAATCTACTAAATCTCATTCATTCACTGTGGAGGTCCCCAGATGCCGGAGAGCATTTTACTCAAATAGCTTCTTTCCTCGTGTTGCTGGCCTCTGGAACTCCCTCCCTGCCCCCTGTTTCCCCGACAGTACTGACATGCAGAAATTTAAAACTAATGTAAACAGACATCTCGCTGCTCAGATCCCAATTTAGGCTGACCCCCCAAACCTTCTCCCCTTTTCTTTTTTCTCAGTAGCCCCTTACGTCTACAGTGGCGGCTTGCCTTGTTTGGGGTGAATCATGTTTAAAAAAATAAATAAATAAATAAATAACACAACGAAAATACTCTTTTCAAAGCCATACGTAATTTATTGACAACGAAATCAGTATGATGTCACATTATAAATCTCGATTTGAGTTTGTAGAGCATTCACAGAATGCGAACGGAGGATCAGCGGAATCACTTTTCATACGTGATTTAATAAAAAAAAAACAGTTGGAAGAAAAAATGGAAGGGAGAGAGAAAAAAATAAATGGCGAATGTCTGCTGTTGAAAAATAGGGATATCTAAAGAGGTAAGAAAGAGAAAATAGCAAATGTGTGGTATAGTTAACAGAGAACAGAAGGCGGGAAAACACAAATATACAACAAATAACTGTTACCAAACGATAGAAAATTTAATATTCTATGGACTTGCATAGTTTAAACTTTTGAAACTGATTGTAAGTTGTGTTATTCGAAAATTGGTTTTCTTTCTTTCACTTAACCGATTTCGTCAATCAAAAATTGCGGTCGAATCTTTCATTTTGAGATAGTCGCTAATTTTACGCTTAGAAGATATAAAAAAAATGCTTACCCATATCCGACTGGAAACCACCCTCAGATTTGAGGTTAGTGGTACCGTAAGCCTTATATATATATATATATATATATATATATATATATATATATATATATATTAAGAAGTAAATTAATCGACGGCTATCTTTGATCGGTGAAAGTAACGAAACTAATTTTGAAAAAGAAAAAGACTTGCAAAGAGTTTCAAAAGTTTAAAACTATGCTAGTCAATAGGATATTAATTTTTCTATCGTTTGGTAAGAGTTATTTGTTTCTTTCTACACTTTTTTTCGCTGTTAACTATAATATACTTTCGCCGAGAAAATTGAGATATTTTGGAAGAGAGAAAGGAAAGAAAAAAAAGAAAACCAAACTGATATTAAAGAAGGGAAGAAGAGCGAGTGAAATACAAAATGGCCGACGGTGGATGTTTCATTTTCACAAAATGCACCCAGACGATTCATTCCGCTCAACATTTGTATTAATTTTTAACAGTCTCTTCGTTTCTTTTGGACAAAAGCTTAGCGTCACACCGTCCAAACCCGCCTATCCAAAGAATTTCTTGTAAATGTGCAGAATAGTTAACAGTCGAGAAAGTGTAAACAAAAAGTAAAAACAACAAATAATTTCTACTAAACGCAGTAGAACTTACTTCTCTACTGACCTATGTACTTTTAACGTGTGGAAACTGTAAGATTTTTTATCTAAAAATGTTATTTTGTTCAAATATTTCTTTGCGACACACGAATAAAAATGATGGCGGTCGAGATATCGCTTAACTGTTGCTCGTGCATCGGCACTCAGGGTTAGTGGTAGGGTAATATATTTTTTGTGATTTTCAGCATGAAGTAATCCGACGTTAAGCGACCACCTCCAAAAAATCGACGGACTTTTTCGTCTGTCGATAAGACAACTTAAGGAAAACAAATTCAGACATAATAAATCTTAAAATCAGTTTCCACAATTTAAAAGTTTACGGGTCTGTAGATAATTAAATATTACTGCGTTTGGTGTAAAATATTTGTTAACTTTTTTGCACTTTTACCGAATTTCTAAATGCATAAAACAACATTCTTTTCTGAACATGTGACATTTATTTTAGCGGAAGGAATTAGATTTTAATGCTGTTCAAGTGAATTTAGCTTTCATCGAAACTTTTAAAAAATTAACACATTTTGACAACATTCCGTTCTTTTTTCATTAAATGCTTTTAAGCGAAGACCAACAGAAATACAATCGACCAAACGGACGGATGAAAATTTTGTTTCAACATTAAACTGCTTAAGGGCGCCATTTTGTTTTAACGAATAATAGTAGTTTTTTTTTTATTAATGTTTTTGGTACAACTCCAGGGAAACCCACGAGTGAACCATGCCAGATAAAAATAAAATAACAGGAAAACGTTACTATATGCTTACTTGTTATTAAATAAAAGTAAGGTATACAAAAAAGTTCGGAAAATAATCCAGCAGATGTATAATAATCTAAAAACATAATAGTTTAGCTAATATGCATACATTTATTTTGGATTAATGCTATTTTATTCTCTATTTCAAAAGAGTTCTATTATTGTCATTACGTAATACTTTTCCAGAAATGGCTTTCGCTTTTTCTCCAAAAATGGAGATTACATTTATTCAATGTTTAATTTATTTCAATAAATTCTTGGTTGTTTTTATTCATTTTTTTGTCGTTTGTTTGTCTTTCCGACAATGGCTAAATTAAATTTTATCTATGGAAGTACCTTTTTTAAAACCCAACCCTATAGTACTCCTAAACTTCTGTTATTATCTTCTTTTCAAAAACAAAAACATGTTTGAATTATCTCCCTTGAAATTCATGACAATGACAAGAAAAAACTGCGATTAAGTAAACTTAAATTTTTCTAAATAATATAAAAACTACTTAATTATTTTCCGTAATTTTTGGTGTACGCTAATATTTTTCCATCACAAGTAAGTATTTTCTCAAACTTTTCCTGTTATTTTCATTTCAACTAGCATGATTGTCTCGGAGTCGAGTTGGAGAAGCGTCATATTTTGTTTTGTTTTATTTTGGCTTTTGCTTATTCAATTCTTTGGTAAACTTTTTGCTGATTTCGAAATATTAAAAAGAGTCGTGTAAAACAGAAAAAAATATCTGTCTGGGTCTGAGTTGTTTATTTTAGAAGCTTTTCTTCGGTAAATTTGATCTGAAAGGTTCGTATCAAATGAATCAAGTTTAAGGGGGGTGTCTTTTTATCGATTGATTTCTTTCTGGTCTAAATGCTCGGCGGGTAAAGATACAGAATAATTAACAACCTCCTCATGTTACGAATGTTTTTTTTTAAATAATAACGTTATTATTTAGACACCCATTCTTTACATGGAGAGAGAGCGGGAGGGCTTTGTTAACTATTCGATACTTTCACCTGGTCGGCGTACCGACCATCATGTGCGGATCTCAAGTAAACTTTGGGAGGTTTACGCTTGGGAAGTGGATGCTGACTCGACATGTCGTGTTCGAATTCTGTCGAATCTATGGTTTTACTTTCGTTATCAACCTTCACGTGGTTCTTCCTGTGAGTATCTGATTCTAAAAAGGAATCACAGGAAAACAATATTAGCAAATCAGAGTTAATCAGGTCAGAAAAATCGTAAGATGCTGATTCGTACGGATTACATTTTTTTTTTAATTAACGTTTTTTGGATTAATATGAATATTATGTGTGTCGTCCGAGATGAAAAAGGTATACCGAAGACAATCGATGTATTTGGTTAGTTTGACTGGCAGGGATGTGGGTCGGTGTAGGGTATAACAAAACACAATCGTGCGGGTCGAACTGTCTTTGACGGGCGCATCCTCGGCCAACTCCTTCGTGTCGTCAACTCAAATCCAAAATAAAATGACGTTTTATCTGGAAGGTCGCGGTTGTGAAGTGGAAGCCGAATCCACCTGTCGTGTTCGAATTCTGTTGGATCTTTAATATATCTTTCGTTATTAACCTTCGCGGGGTCCATCTTGTGAGTGCCTGATTCAAAAGAGAATCAGGGGAAACAAAGCAGTATCAATCAGGCAAAAAAAAGTGACATGCTGATTCATACGAATTACGTTTTTTAATTTTAATTTTAATTCACGTTTGTGGGATTAACATGAATGTTATATTTGTCTTCTGAGATTCAAAACGTCTACCAAAGACAACCGATGTATTTTTTTAGTTTGGTTGACAACAGTGCATGCTGGTGTAGGGTATAGTCAAATGCAATCGTGCAAGTCGAACCGTCTTTGGCGGGTGCATCTTCGGCCAGGTCCTTCGTGTCGTAAACTCAAATCCGAAATAAAATGACTTTTCATCTGAGTATTAGATTAAGATTAAAACTCTAACAATATTTATTCAATGGAGAAAAAAAATGCCAATATTTTGCACACGTCAAATAATTTAATTTCCGTCATTTTTCTTACCGGGAAAAAATGTGGTAAGCGTTGTTTTCGAAGTAACAAAGTTAGAGTGGTGGCGACAAATTCAGAACTGGAAATAACATTGTCATTTCATTCCAGGCTTTGTTTTATCGAAAATTAACAAAAAAAAAATATGCCCAACCGAAAAAGTTGAAAGAAAAATTCTTGTTTGCTGAAGTCGGTCAGCTTTCTTTTCATTTGAATAGAAAAACTTTGCCTTGAAAAGAATCTCACTTTCAACACTAGTATAAAGTTATACAAAGAGAAATTGATAAAATATTTTGTCTTTTTCGTATTGACTTCTTTAAAAAAAAATTCATGACTTTTTAGATTCTTTTTGAGAGCTGTGTTGAAAGTAAACCGTAATTCATCTACTATATCAAGTGGACTCTGTCCCCCTCTGTACCTTTAACTATAGTAAGAAACTAACCACATTCATCATACACTACTAAAATACACATCGCAATACTCGTTAATAATAAAGCAGACAAAGTCGCTTAAGATTTCCAGCGATAATGAATAAGAAAACTTTAGAGTAAAGTCCAGAATAGTTAACAGTCGATAACTTGTAAATTCTCTACCGACCTTTATACATTTAATGTGTGGAATTTGTAAGATTTTTTTTATTTCAGAATCGTGTCCATATCACGTTGCCACACCGGTTTCCACTAGATCACCGAAGTTAAGCGACGTTGAGCCTGGCCAGTACTAAAATGAGTGAATATTTGGGAATACCAGGCCCTGTATGTGGACACCTAGCTATGGGCAAATAGCGTCGCCAACCCACAGTGCCTAGCGTGGTGACTATAGCAAAACACAATGAATGACTGTCGCCAATAAGGTGGACGGAAACCAGGGAGGGGTTCCTCCTCCGGGAGTGATTATAAACCCTGGTGGTGATGGTCCGTATGTTTTATCAATAGACGAAAAATAACATGGCGCTCGAGATTATCACTTAACTTCGCTAAACTTAGGCGATTAAACGTGATTTTACCAGTTTTTGTTGGATGGAAGCTTGCCACTCGGACTTAGGGTAAGTATTTTTTACTATCTTTTCAGCATGAAGCCATCACATTATCGACATACGAACATCAAAATAAAGTTCTGAAATAAAAAATTTAGGAAACAGTTTCTACGCGTTAAAAGTATATGGGTCGGTAAAGAATTTAATTCCACTGCGTTTCGTATAAATTATTTGTTGTTTTTCTTTATTGCTTACCAGTCTTGACTGTTAACTATTCTGGTCTTTTACCAGGAAATCGTAATCAATTAATTAATAAAGTGGATGAAGTCGCTTTCAGTTTACAACAACGGGAATGAAATAACTTTATCGGAAAAATCCGTGGGATATTAAACCAACGCGTTATACTCCCGGGATATTATTTGTTAAATTGATCAGAACTAGATGAAATTCTAAGAAAGAACAATTGGAAAAAAATGCAGGTTTGAGCCCTCATAAAACGGAATTGTGGGGCCAGACGCCACACCACACTCTTTCTAAGTTTCCGTTCCTCCAGTCTTACACACAAAAGTTCAAATATTGGAAGTCTTTTAAATAACGAGTCAGAGTCGGAATTTTTGGAAACCTAGGAGTCAGAGTCGGGACATATACCTTCCGACTCCGCAACACTGCTTAGTAACATGTCATTTAGCGGCACAGCGAGTCGTTTTGGAGTGGGAATCTTGGTTTTAGTAAAGCAAAGCCGGGTTACTGGTCGAAATAGTACGATGTTGAAAAACCATAAACTAGCGATGAAGCCAACACATCATTGATGCCTTACCTCGAAGCATCTTCAAGGTGGATTTGACATTGATAATATGAGATGGGATTAACGATTAGACACAATAGTGAGATGAGAAACTATAAAAGCAGACACAAGACACGAGTTGTTTATAATTACACGGTTGTTTACAATTTGATGAAAATTTCAAAAGCCAAACAAATTATGAGTGTAAAGCGAATATATGAACATAGAAAATCAAATCCAAATTCACAACAAATGAAAATCAAAACAAAAAACAATCATATTAGTAAATCTTCCAGGGTCAATTAACCCAACACTAAATGACATTAGTGAGTTTCTTCAAATCAGCAAGAAAATCAACTTTATTTCTTTCCTTTTCTTTTTTCATTTTTTTATTTTATTTTTTATTTTTTAGGGGCTAATTATTTTCAACCTCGTAACCCTAATCGCAGTTAAGTTCATTTCGATCTTGCATTTGCATGCTTAGTGGCGTTTGCCTTTTTCCCAATTCTTGTTCGTAAGCTGTTTCGGCTATTTCCGGTCTGTTCCGTAAATCAAAATCGGAAATATTCGGGTCCATATTCGTCCTATTCTATAGAAACAAATCAGACAGTATTTTTCGAGCGCGCCACTATTGTATAAATGAACCAACCCATTTTTTCAAGAAGAAGTACTAGAACAAGAATGAACTTAATTCCTGAAGTTAAATTAAATAACGTTTTAAATTGCGCGTTAAAGTGTGATAAACAGTTGTGCGTGAATAACAGTAAAACTCAAATAATTTCCTTTGGTTATTCTTTGTTTTGTTTGCGTTAGACTACTTTTTGCTAATCCTCACAACATTTTTGCTCATACTGACGGGGAGTGTTGATTGTAACTTCAGAAACTGTTGGATTGGCATTTTTGTTCGCAATGTTAAATTCCTGTAATTTATGCGTGGTTAAATAAATATCTATAACAGAAAAGATATTAGAAAAAACATGTGTCTTCAATCGGCTGATAACAACAATAAAGCAACTTTCTGGTTGGGGCAGAGTGTGGTGTCTGTTCTTGTGTTGTACTTCATCTTTTCAGTCCTCGGTCAATGAAGGAGAAATCCTTCTAGGCTGGGGTAGTTTTAATTTTTGTCCCAATCTAGAGTGCCTCTTTTGGGGCGGGGAGCTGGATGTTTCACCCCATTAAAATCCGACCTTGTGTCTAAATCTGCCCTCGTGAGGAGACAAGTAAATAGAGGCAGTAAAACAAACGTGTATCTAAAGCGGAAGATAACATTAAAGAATAGTCTGGCCGAGACTTTCCATTGCGCAGATCCCTTTCACCTCACTGCCGACTACAAATTCAGACTGTCCAGTTACTGATAATCTCACCCCTATCTGCTTAACAAGCCGTTCCTCATTTGTATGGGGTTGTATGGGGAGCGGCTAGTTTAGCAAGTAGGTCAAGATTAGCAGTAACTGGACACCTT